>JABFOV010002979.1:0-17837 GCA_022817685.1 Aradophagus sp. ZL-2020 | reverse complement strand
TGGTTGAGATTTCACACAACATGTATGAACAGTTTTCATTAGCTACATTTTCTGTGTTACATGATGATGAATAGTTATGTTGAGTCTAAAAATAGTTATAAATAGTTTGGCACATGAAATTCTTTATAAGTTATATCGTTGTATTGTAGTTTATTCATTCATCTTACTTTATTTTTGTTTTTTTTTTGTTTTGTTTTTTGTTTTCTTTTATTTTTTTCGTGTTTTTTTTTATTTTTTTTTTTTTTTTTTTTTTTAATCGACCAAAAAGTTCACAGTCAATTAATGTCTAATTAAAATGTTGAGAAAATTAATTTACATAACAAATTATACTATCACAAAAAGATAAAAGATAAAAAGTTTAATTAAGATTTAGAACTGCTTATATTATTGAGCATTACTATAAGCATAAGCATAATGCAAAGTATATTCAATCACATTTCCTTTAGAAAAAATAAGCAACTTCAATCATTATTTATTGTTATGTATATATATGATATATATGAAGTCATTATTATATGAAGTATTTAAGTGTAAAATTGTAATTAAACAGAATACAACATTTATTTAAAATAGCAGTTAATTAATAATATTTAATTTACATGTTTACACTTAAAAAAATAATATAATGAAAGTACATTTTCTTTTAGAGTATTTCCAAATTTCACTTTCAACTAATGTGAACATAAATCTATATCGATATCTATCTCTATAAATCTATATAAATATATAATATGTGATATTAATATCACCACTGTAAATTTTTTGGAAGCCCATTAGGATAATCTCCCGTTAAACAGGCCGTACAATGGCCTATATAATCTTTATCTCGATTACTCATACCATGTCTAACTGCTTGTACAAGTCCTTCAACTGATAAATACACTAAACTGTCTGCGCCTACATGTTTCGCCAGTTTAATATTGTCAAGTTTATTAGCGATTAATTCCTCCCGTGTCGGAATATTAATACCCATATAGCATGGATATTTTAGAGGCGGTGAAGCTATTCTGATATGTACCTGTAAATTTTCAAAAATAATATATTTCATAGAAATAAACGATTGAAAAACTGTTTATAATAATACTAATATTAATGCTTGTAAAAAAAATGGTGACTGCTAATAATTACCAAACAACCAGTCATCACCTAGGCATGATGACTTACTAGTAATTAGGTTAATAATCTGAATTGAACATTACGTTAGAAAATTTTATTTATGTTTACTTAACAATACTCACTTCTTTAGCGCCAGCATCACGTAACAATTTTATAATTGGACCGATTGTATTTCCTCGAACAATTGAATCATCAATCAAAATTAATCTCTTTCCTTTGACATTCTCAGAAAGGGCACCGAACTTTTTGGCTACTCCTAACTGTCTCAATCTTGTACTGGGTTGTATAAATGTCCTTCCGACGTACCGATTCTTACAAAGCACTTCAGCGAAAGGAATTTTTGACTGAAGGTGGTTCAAAATTAATTAATATTCATGTTACATACAATTGAAAAAATCAATTATTGTTGTAACTGATGCGCGTAAAAAAGTAAAGTGAAAAAAAAAAACAATCAGCTGATTTGCAAAAATCGTCTACATTTTAAAGGGTTGTTTTTATTAAAATCTTTGCCTTACTTATTCATTTAATGAATTTGAATTGAAAATGAGTTTATTAACATGATCCTTCAAAAACAAAATATCAAAATAATTATACCTGTCTAGAAAATCCATGAGCGGCAGCTGTACCGGATTCAGGTACTGAACTTACAATATCAGCCTCGATGTGTGATTCCTTTGCTAACACGAAGCCACACTGCATTCGAACCGAATATACCATTTGACCTGATTTTGAAACGTGTGTCATAAATTTCAGTTGATTTCTTATGAAATTTTTATAAATTAATAAGTACTGTCAAGTATCAAAAGTATCAAATTTTTGGCATAGGTCCTATTCACTAAGATCACAGGGTATGATTTTTCATTTGTATAAAATTATAAATAATAATAAATAATTATGAAATTTAATTACCTTCAAAGATACTATCGCTTCGAGCAAAATACACGTACTCGAATATGCAAAACGCTTGTGGTTTATTATCCGGTCTTTCGATAATGTCAATTGTTTTAACTCCTTCTCTTGTGATTTCCACTATTTCACCAGGGTAGACTTCACGAACGTATCTAGCACCTATGCTTAAAAATCCACATGACTCTGAAGAAATAACCCATCCCTCTGCATCGTCTTTATCATCATCGGAGTCTTCACCTGAATTATATTTAATTTCAATTTTAATTTAAAATTATGGAATATATATTATGCATAATAGCGCAATTTTAACACTGTACGTATACGTTTTTTTATACCCCCTTAGTATAAAAACTTAATTATTTTCTGGACCGATCTCGCGTTTCCATTCTTTTTTTTTTCTTTTTTTTTATCATAATACCTTCCTTTTACTTACCAAGTTTTCCTAAAGGAACAATTTTTCCTATACAAAGAGGGCGGTTACCGTATGGATCTCGAACACCATAAATTTTGTCTTTTCGTAATATCACAAGTGAATATGACAAAGGAGCCAGTTGCATCAAATGTTTGATTCGCGCGGGCCAATCGGGTCCATTTATTTCTCCTTCCGGAGGATTTAAACACAAAGCTTGTGTTATTAACTCTGAGTCGGAATGGGTGGAAAGTCCAACACCGCGACCTAATACCTGTTAATAATATATTAAAGTGAAAAAAAAATAATACAAATAAAAATACAAGTAAAGGTAAAAGAAATTAACAAACAAATGTATTGTACTTTATGCGGATACTTCTATGATCCTATTTTTATGTCTAAAAAACTTGAGCAATTAACGAAATGATTGCCTGATAATTGTTTGATTAAATTGAAAGTGCACCAATTTAATATAATTTAATATAATGAAATTTGAAGTTGATATAAATCATGAAATACGTAAGCAATAATTACCATTTTTCTTAATGATTCTGTGTTGACGAGTTCCCCATTATGAGCGACAGCTAATGCACCGTGTGCGGTATGCACAACAAACGGTTGACAATTGACCTCTTCACTGGCAGCACTCGTGCTGTATCTTGTATGCCCTATACCGATGTGGCCTTTTAACTTTTTCATACTTTCGTCATTAAAAATGTTATTAATCATGCCCATTCCTTTATGAACGTGAAAAGATTTTGCACAAATACCCTCGCTCGTCACGATACCAGCACTTTCTTGTCCTCTATGTTGTAACGCAACCAATCCTGTCAAATAATTATTTAATTTACTCTCACAAAGTCGGAAAAAAATTGAACATTACATGTGAAATTAGATCCTATTTATTAAAAAGCCAATATGATGATTCTATCGAGAAATATTTAAAATATGTTCTTTTATATTTCGCCTTTTACCTAGACATATTACTTGACTGACATCAATTTGTGAATCTCCAGAAGCGACACACCCGAAAACACCACATTCATGAAATAAACCTGTTGTATTCAATTCGTCCATTATATTCTGCAAACACTTCCTTCTTCTTTACAAAACTAGCGTGTTAAAACTGAAACGAGATAAGAACAAATGAAAATATACAATTTATGATAATCGTTTGTTTTTATTTTTATTGGAAATTAATGATTTGATATCGATTTATATTTATGTCTATTTTCAGTTACATAAGTTTCGTTAAAATGATGATAATTTTATTAATACAGTACAATTAAACAATATACCGGATTTCTTAATCGGACGTTGCGATAGATTTCAAATACGTAATATTTTCTATCTAAATATATTAATAAATTAAACATTGATTATTGATTTAGATTGACTGTTTAAATAATGATATTGACATGTAGTCATTTAATGTAAGTTTCCCTATTTGCCAAGATGTTATTATTATTTTTTTCATTAACTATTTACAACAATAATATTAGTTGATGAAAAAATAAATCGAATGGTCATAATACAACATTATTTGTAATATAATGTAGCATTACATGATTAAGAACCGTTCGTAATGTAATTAATTTTATCACAGCAATATACTAACACTATGTTACAATTAATCCACGACGTACAATTATCATTATATTTCATCATCATAACGTTATATCTATTCATAAATATCGTATCTTTCCATAATATTCCGTTTGAGACAAATGATTATTAAATGTTGCATTGCTGTTGTAATTTATTTATTAACGAAACATTATTCATATCTGCCCGAAATCTTTACGGTTTGTGTTGCATTATACGTCTACAACAAACAAAAGATGAAAAACATGCGTAACACAGAGTTGCATATAGAACAGAATAACAAAGTAATATTACCACGTGCTGTCGATAAGGAAGTTAAATCGGAAAGAGTCGTCCGAGTTGTTTACTTAATGCCTTCTGAAACTAGAATGAGTTCGTAAATTTCTCTGAAAACCTATGTAAGAAAACTTGCTGACACGACAGATGAACCGATCGTCCGTTCTTTGAATTACTACACGTTGGACAATGCTTACACACTCGGGCCCTCGGCAACATATTTGCCTATGTGAAATTATCGCATTATCTTAAAACACTTATCATCAATATAATTTGATATTTATTTGACAAACAATACATTTTCAGATTTTTTCCATTCGGCCTGTCAAGCTTGGAAAATAACGACGTAATTTGTTTTTGATCGAACCACTGTGCGAAAAATTGTATTGATTATTCATTTTGATTGAGTGAAATTTCAAAATATTAGCGGTGTTTAACTTTGTACTCTAAATTATGGATTTATGTTAATTATATCTTTGTTATTGTAATAAGGATTATTAATATTTTTGTACGTATTATTGTATATAATCTCATTTCGCAAATGACAAATAAGCGTTTTTCAAATATTTTATTATGATATTTTCCTTTATTGCAAATATAATTTTTTATTATTTCCTTATTTTATTTCTTTTTTTCTTTTCTTATTCTTTGCTAACGTTTTCTAGCTTGAATTCAATTCGTAAATATGGATAAATTTAATGTGATTTTCTGGTTTTTCGTTTTAACAAATAACTGTATTCATTTTCTTAATAGTCGTAACTCGTAAGTGAAAATTGTCTAACGAAATTAAAAAAAATAACATAAAAACTGTTTTTAGTAGACTGTTTCTCACAAACAATTGTTTCTTTTTGTAATTTTTCCAAGTGCAACTTTTATAAAATTATTGATAAAAAATATATTAAATAGTACATATACATAAAAATATAAGTAAAAAAATATACAATAGTACTTACGATTATTATAACAATCTGTCTATCTTTTTAAGATTAAATGGCAATACTTGGCAACACTGTTAACGTACTTATTACTATAACGTCTTCTTTGTCTAAAACACTCACAGTCTGCATTTGATGTCTAGCGTGCAAACAAGAATCATGTCTGGTATGTTTTATATTTCATAACTAATTTTTTCAAAATGAACGGAACGATATACAAAGTGTATTCAAATGAAAAAATTATTGTTATTAATTCGTTGTGTTTGAATACGATAAATACTGAGTGTTTTTTATGATTTTGCATTTAATGACAAATTAATTTATTACATTTTGGAAAAACATTCATTCATTCACTTTAAAAAACATATTATAAAAATGATATGTAGTGAATTCGAAACTATACTTAGCATAAACTATTGAAGAAAAACATTGAACTGTAACAACCTAATATGATAAACTTAAATGGAATAATAAGAAAACGGTATCATGAAAATTACAATACTACGTCAGATCTTATTTAAAATCAAGATTATTTTACAAATGCTACCAGTACTGAAACATTTTACAACACTCTTAACAAGAATCAATTTTCATTGTGTTTACATTTTTAAATACATTTTATTAACAGGTGTATCAATACTGTTATTTTTGTAGACGTTTTTTATGAAAAGTTGGTTTCATAAAAATGTTGTCAAGATAATGCGAGTTGTCTAATATGAAATAATAACGTATAGAATAGGTAAATTATTAATTAGCAATTATTTTCACAATAACGATAATTAATTATTATATACTCCTCGTTGTTAATTCAAGTATTGTTCGCTAAATTCATTCATAACTTTGCAGTGCGATGATTATTATTGCTGTTATTTCCACTAATTTATCTTCGCGCGGGGTCTAACTTTTATCTCCTTTTTATTAAATAATATCAAGCATTTCGTAAATACGTCAATAACATTAGCAGAATCTCTTCTATGTCAACGTGAACGCAGATTTCGTAACGTATTTTTTCTCAATTAAAATGTTATAAGAACGAGCAATTACGACTTGTTTACGAATAAAGACAAATGAATGGGGGGGGGGGGAGTAAAAGGGGGTTTAAAAAGGCTTTCGTTTGGAGTTGATGTTTTAAAAAGGCCATGCAAGAACTTCATTGACTTATATGACTTATTAGATTATTGTTGGAGCAATGATAAATTGTGTTTACTGGCTGCAAAAAGATAACTCATGCATAACAAAAGCCAGTTATAAAGTTTTTAAACATGTAATATTTGTCAGAGAAGATTTGTGAATTTATATTCAATGTTTTGAATGTAGTTGAATTACACTAAAAAATGGAAGTTGTACTATTACGGAATATTTGTGAATATTATGTATATGCAGTGCATTTCGTATGAAATGTTCGTACAAATTCCGATTTACATCGTATAGTTAACGATGCACAGCGTAACTTACGAATGTTTCGTAAATATTATAAGTAACTTAAAACTAAAAGATTGTTATACACATGAGTTTTGCGTAATAATTTATAGTCTGAATGCTAGTAGCTTTTATCAGATCAGAAAATGGTTACTTTTCTTATGTTGTGAAATAGTATCTTATGCAACGAGGAAGACAAACAATTATAGTTGGATATTTGATGTCATTATTGGATTATAGTTGAGTACTGACTACTTCACATGTGAAATAATTAAAAATATTTATTAATATTGAAAAAAAACCGAGTTTTCACAATGATATTTTTGTTTTGTTATACGTAATCAGTTTTTTGTTTAAACAAATAAAATAATCGAAAACTAGATTGCAACAAAATTAAACGTAACAAAGTATGTAATCATAATTTTCAAATTAATTCACGTAACAAATATAGAATTATAGAATATTGAATAAAACTTATGAAGCTGATTGGATTCCGATCATGGTTATTTATTTTTATATTTACAATTTGTGGGCGACTTGCATATGGTAATACGAGGTAAAAGTTTTATACGAAAACTTTTTATTACCAACGCGTATCAAAATTATATTATAGACATTTTGTGTCAGTGAAACATAACCTTTACATAAATGCGCACGTGCGACATATATTATTGTATGCCTTAAGCGAAACGAACTAGTTTACAACCGACAAACAAAAGTTTTTTTTTTTAAAAAAACATTTATAGTGTATGTAAGACGGGCATTCATTGGTATATTATTAAATACACTTAAATTTGACATTTATTGGGAATCATACACCATAATTTTAACATCACAAAATTTAAAATACACGATTCTTACGTAGTGTTTCATATAAAATTACAAAAAGTTTAAAATTAATAATAAACTAAAATATATAAAAAAAAAAGAGAGAAAATTCTGCTGTTAACTCGATCAATTCAGTATAATCTATGATCATTCGTCATTTAAATATTTTAATATTGAATTTGTTTCAGTAAAAACTCGTCAATCAATTTTTGAAAATAAATAAATGCTTAAGTGAAAGTAAAATTTAACATTTTTATGTTATATTACAGATATTTGTGTTTAAAATTAATTAAACATTTATGAATCATTCAAATAACAAAACATTCCTAATTTCGATGATAAATTAATATGAGGTATATGGAAATATAAACTGATTTACTTTAATTCAACATTCAATTATTTGTTTATCAGCTTATTCATAAATAACTCTTGATTGTGTTGAAATGATATAAGTTTTGTTTAATAGAAAATACAACGTTTCTACTCACATTGAATCTGTTATTTACATACAGCAGCGTAACAGTTACCGCTAACCTAGCCTTTACTGATGTTACAAACTGTGCGGCGCGTATTTAAACCTCTCTAGGGCTAAGCGCTCAACCTTTTATTATTTTTATAATAATTAATACGCGATAAGTTTTCATACAAAATGATAGGATAACGAACCAATTTTAAATTTTTCTGTATCGCTGCTTATTAGCGAAAAAAAAACCTTCAAATGTGATTGAAAAAAATCGTCGACAATAAAAAACGATTCATTCACTTGTAATTTTTCGAGTAAAAATTATAACGTAACAATCATTCATTTTTCCTTTCTTGCAGCCCTTAAGACCGGAAGACTAATAATTGAAGGAAAAACAAAAAAAGTGTACGAATTGGCAGATGATAGTTCCTTATGCCTTATCCAAAGCAAAGATCGCATCACTGCAGGTGACGGGGCGAAATCGCATTCGTTGGAAGGAAAAGCTGCTATTAGCAATGCGACGAACGCTAAGATATTTGAATTATTAAATAAAATTGGTATCAAAACTGCTTTTGTCAAAGTTGCTTCAGAGACTAGTTTCATAGCTAAAAAATGTGAAATGATACCTATTGAGTGGGTGGCAAGGAGATTGGCCACTGGCAGTTTTTTGAAAAGAAATCCAGGTATGTTCTAATATAATGGAAAAAAATAACAATAAAAAAGAAGGATATATTAGTTATATAAATTTAAACTAACCTGCGATGAGTCAATTATTTAAATTATTTGTGCTACATAAAAAATTTTCGGAAAAATGTTTAAAAATGGTACAACTGAGTATACACTGATAAATATTTGATCCAGTTTCAGTTGTTACCTGGTAACAACTGTAGATTTTCGGTTGGCACAACTGGAAAAATCAGTAAATTTAACTGTTTATTTAGTTATTTACCTACTTTAAATAAACATTCAGTTAATTTAACTTCTTTGACTTCTCTGACTGTAACTTTATTTTGTTGCTGCATCCAACAGGTGTTCCTGAAGGTTACAAATTTAGTCCGCCTCTTCAAGAAACATTCTACAAAGATGACGCAAATCACGATCCTCAGTGGTCCGAGGAGCAAGTCATATCTGCTGGATTTAAATATTATGAAACAACTATTAAAAAACCACAGTTTGATATCATGAAGCAAACTGCGCTAGTTGTGTTCGAAGTTTTGGAGCGAGCTTGGGCATCGAGAGATTGTGTTTTGGTGGACATGAAAATCGAATTTGGAGTTGATAGTAACAATGAGATTCTACTGGCCGATATAATAGATAGTGATTCATGGCGATTATGGCCATCCGGAGACAAGAGATTGATGAAGGATAAACAGGTACTCAGAACAGAAAAACAATAACATGAATATAAAAAATGTGATTAAAAGAAGAAGCTTTTTTGTACTTTACTGGAACAAATCTTTTAGGTATATAGAAATTTATCTGCTGTGACCCAAGAAGATTTAAATACTGTAAAACGTAATTTTGCTTGGGTAGCGGATCAACTGGATTACTTGATACCCGCGGAGGAACCATTAGTTGTTATAATTATGGGATCACCATCAGATGAAGAGCATTGCCGTAAAATTTCAAAGCACTTGGACTTGCTCGGATTGAAAAATCATTTGCGCATTAGCAGTGCTCATAAAGCAACTAAAGAAGTTTTGCGGATTGTTGCTGAATATGAGAGCAACTATCAAAAAGTAAATGTTTTATACTTTCGAGGCTTTTCATCCAATTGACTTCTTTAATCATTTCATGCTTTTACAAAAATTCGCGATAATTGAAAATTGGCTGTACGAGCCGAATTCCACTGCAAAGTTACATCCCTGAATATTGAACTTTTCGTGGGAAATTACATTAAATTTTAACGCGTGACCAATCAATTATTTATACAGTGGAAAAAAAGGCTAAATACATTCTACAACTCAATCAAGTCTTGTTTAGATATATATTAATACTTACTTTTAAATGTATTTAGGTCGTATTCATTGCTGTCGCGGGAAGAAGCAATGGTTTAGGTCCTGTATTATCTGGTAACACGTCAGCACCAGTTATAAACTGCCCGCCAATGCAATCTGATTCAGATGCTGACCATGACATTTGGTCTTCCTTGAAAGTGCCATCAGGTATGTTTGAATGTTTTTCCTATTGCACATTTTATCTTCGTTTTCATACCATTGTTTACATTTTATAAAGTTTAGTAGAATTTTTAGTCTATAATGTTATATTATTCTAGGTTTGGGATGTACGACAACTTTGTATCCTGAAAGTGCAGCCTTAGCAGCAGCTCAAATTCATGGTCTTAACAATCACTTAGTCTGGTCAAAATTGAGAGTTAATCAATTAAATAAATTCTTATCTCTTATTGTAGCAGATGCAAAAATCAATAACAAAGAATGAATTTGTACAGAAAAATCCTGTAAAAGCAATAAAGAATGAACATAGTAATTAAATTTTTTTAATTTGTTATTTTATTGAATTTTGAACGAATTATTAAATTTACGTAACGTTTCTTTTAACGTTTTAATTATATTATATTAAGTGAATTCCAAATAAATCATTCACATTATGTTAAGAATCAAATGTTAATAATTTTCAATACGAACATCATTACTTAAAATCCTTATAATAATTGTAAATCACCTTATATATCTACTAACAGATTTGTTGGTTTTTCTATGTATTCCTTTAACAGATTTGAAAATTTTGCTACAGTCGCGCCATCTACAACCCGATGGTCAGCTGCCCAACTTACCGAAAGAATGCTTGCCGGTATAACACGATATTCTTTATCAAATCGTGGCAATACTTGTGTTCTTCCTAATGCGCCAATTAC
This sequence comes from Aradophagus sp. ZL-2020, assembly GCA_022817685.1. Taxonomy (NCBI): domain Eukaryota; kingdom Metazoa; phylum Arthropoda; class Insecta; order Hymenoptera; family Scelionidae; genus Aradophagus; species Aradophagus sp. ZL-2020. The sequence goes on along the minus strand of JABFOV010002979.1, from coordinate 7,002 downwards.
TACTTGTGGCGGGAAAATTACGGGTTTCGTATACGTACCGCCAACCTACAATATAAAAAAATGAATATTTAAAACCCGACTTGGCATAAAGATACTTTAAATCGATGATTCTTTAAACAATTTTATTTAAATGTATAATTTTTTTAAAATTTAATTTAAAGATGTTTTTAAAAAGTCTATATATAATCACTCACCGCTCCAATATTTGAAAGTGCAAAAGTTCCGTCAGTCAAATCACTAATTTGAAACGACCCCTTAACTCCAAGATTCTTTAACCTATCGATTTCCGCAGCTATCTGTACAACGTTCAAATTTTGTACATTCTTAATATTTGGTACAACTAATCCTTCCGATGAGTCCACAGCGATGCTTATATTATGATAAGGGAACATTCTCACTGACTCTGACGATTCATCGAGCCAAGCATTCAATTCTGGGAATTTCTTCAGTGCTTTAGAAACTCCTTTCACAAAAAACGGGAACACTGACAATTTAATACCTTGTAATGCGTTATCTTCTTTCAGATCATTTTTCATTTGCAGTAATTTTGTCACGTTAAACTCATCGCTATACACAAAATGCGGTATACTCTAAAAAACAAAACAAAAAATAAGAAAACAATTATATCTGCAATTAACATTGAAATTTAATTGCAGTATACACTCTTGAAGCAGTTCACTTGATGCAAGTTTACTCAAATCGAGTGCATTGTTTCAAGAGTGTATATCATGAAATAGTATAGTACTTAATAAGGAAAAAATGAGTTTTACGTTGGTAATTTGAAGGGCTACCAATATAAGAATTATTTTTACCGAGTTGAGTACGATATTTTTCCTATCGATAAAATGAAATATGGTTGGTATCATTAGCCTTCAGCTGGCAATACCAACGTATTTCATTTTTGAGTTTGGAAAAATAAAGTTAGATCAACATCACCCATGCTTACCAATGACTGTGTCATCGACTTGTACATATACTTTGTGTAACGTTTCAGTTGAACAAGTTGGCCTTCGCTTTTTTGAAAACTAGTGTCCAATTTCACTGAATCCACATTTGAAGTAAGTTTAATGTATTCTAAAACGTCTTCTTTCAAAATTCTGTTATCTCGACCAGTAGGTGTAACTTTTGTAAGGTCAATATTATGTTCCGTTGCTAGTTTCCTAACAGCAGGTGTTGTTAAAACCTTTTGATTGCTAAGTACTGTATCAGATTGCTTGTTTTTTGAGGTGTTCGTACTTATTTTACCACCTGAATTCGTTTGTTCTATTAAACCTTCATTTTTGTTCGTGTTTAAAACGTTGTCGTCATTTTTTAAGTTTTTACTGGCGATGGTATCTCCATCACCTTCATCATCATCGAGTTCTATGTCCACAAGTACGTTTCCCACTCGTGCAGTATCGTCAACATTATAATGCAAAGTTCTCACTACTCCGTCATACCGACTGGTAATTGTAACTGATGCTTTGTCGCTTTGAACTTCACAAATGTTATCGAATTGGGATACACGATCTCCAGGATTTACAAACCTAAAATTATTTATATAATATATGAGCATGTTACTTGTAATACATTGTAATTTTGAAATGATAGGTAATTGATATTGGTAGAAATGGAACCATGAACAAAAAAACCAAATAGACCTGTTTTCGTAAAGTAGAAATAATTTTAATAAAGACTGTAAAAATATTTAAATTATATCAATACTTGCCACTCTTTTACTGTCACTTCATGGATACCTTCACCGATGTCTGACAAATTATAAGGCACAATTTTTCCTGATTGCATGCTTGTCATATAAATAGAACGACATTTAAATGCAAGAGGTCTCTACAAACAAACGATGTATTATTTTCTTAAATAATCCTATTAAACAATATTGCCTCATAAAGTCCTACTTTCCGCCCTAGAGCTTTAATTTATATCCGCCAAGTAGGATCCTGAGATAAAAGTTGCATTTTACGTCATTAAGAAAACTGTAAAAATGCATTTTGCGTGCATGTGCGAGGAAAAATATTTATCGACAAAAATATATGACATATCTTAAGAGAAGACGTATATATATTAATTTAAATTTTTAACTTCGTTTATGATTAGTTAATACAAATTTGTGAATATACAAATGCACTTTGTTGAGTAAAAAAAATACTTTTGAACAAATACTTGTTTGTTATTGTTTTATATTAAATAAAATAATGCTATGTTTTCGACATAAAAACTGCAATTTTTAGGTTACAGGCTATTTCGTTACATTTACAAAAATATAAACCCAAAAAAAGTAGATAGCAAAATATATAACAAAACACTATGTACGTTTTTGCTGTTTTTATTCATTTTTTCAGTATTTCATAAAATTGCAAGCTTTACCATTCTTTGAAGTTGTCTCAAAACAGCCGTCATTTTACAAATAAATATAATTTTTTTATCTATTTTTATCACAAAACTATATAACACATCAATAATTATTATATTCTTTGAAAAATATGTTAAATGAACCAAAACTTTGTAACTAATGTACAAAAATTTACACGTTAAATAACACTCTCTATTTTATATGAAGGAAATGCTAACATTAATCTAACTAACAGATTGAATATCGTTTCAACAACGAATATAAGTGTATTCTTAAGTAACGATATTCATTCTGAACTCAGTCGTTAATTACGCAACTGGTATTTAACATGTTCGATAAGAAAGTAGAAAGATTGTAGAAACATTTTTTTTATGAATCTCAGTCAGAAGTACTTATAGAAATTATATTATTGAAATATTTTAAATTTTTAATGATTTCGCATATAAATTTTATATACATTGAACTATCATTTCAAAGTTAAAAACTAGGGCTGACGATTCCGCTGTGATTCCAAAAATTAGTAAAAAATATGTAGTTTTTTTGCAGGGGAATTTCTATCCAATAAACTTGAATTTGTAAATTTTTAATAGTTTTACTACGTTGATTCCTAGCAATGATTTCAAATTGTGACTATAATGATTCCATTTGTCGATCGACGTATCGATCTATCATCATTTCATTCAAAATAATAAATATCACACCTCACCGAATCGACATGAAAGAAAGTAAATAATAAAATGATAAGTAAAAAGATAAAATTTAAACCGCATCATTGATATAATTCTTAATTTGAAAGTAATTATTCCGGGAATGAGAACTGAATTGTAAAAGGAATTTGAACCTAAGTTTAAATAGATGTTGAATAAAATCTAATTAATATTGCAATTGTTCAAGCAGTTAAATTTGCTCAATCAATACAGTGCTGTCAAAGCTATTACGTTATTATTAAGTCTGCTTCTTAAATGAGTTTATAGCAACAGCTACGTATTTTATACTCGAAAGATGTAACTCAATTTAACGGAAAATATACATACATCATCGGCTTATACCAATTACTCAATTTTTATAATTGAATTATTTAGAAATAAAAAAAAATCCTATTCATTACTTTTTACGTTGACGATGTTTATTATAAAAAAAGAAAAAATTTTCAAAACGATGGCATATGCTTTTCACATTGACGTTACAAATTTACGAAGTCCTTTGTTACTGCGTACATTCAACTTCTATTCGATTACAGACTTTATTGAGTTAAAAATTGAACAATAACTTTTATCAAAATTATGGAAAATTTGCTACGAACAATAAAAAAATGTATTTACTCAATTAAAATTTGGTAAAAAAGGGAAGGAAGATAAGCGAAATTTTGCATTGCCTTATTTTGCGATGATTAAGGAATTATTTGATGTTAATGTTCAAAAACAATTAATCTCGTGAAATTGTGAGATGACATTTTTATATACCATAAAGGAGTAAATTTAATTTAATGGGGAATATTTAAATTCACATTGTCATGTTTTTTTATTTTCGACCGCGACAAGTAACATTACTTATTGTTTTTTATTTGAACTTTTTATCTATTATTAGTTTACTCGAAATTTTTCTACATTTAAATTCATTAAAAATTCAACGTTAAGATTCTTCGCACATGTAAATAATTATTTTACCGATTGTACTACATACCATTTTTTTGTAATAAATATTAGGAAAATTAGTACTTTTCCACGTTTGAAAACAGGAAAAGGCGTCTTTTCGGTTAATTCTGCGAAAAAGGTGATCTGGGACACTCCGTACATTACAAAGACACTTGTACAAAAATAATTATATTTATTTCTCTTCGACATTACAGTTTTATTATAGATAAATGGCACGGATTCTTTTTCCAATACTTACATTTAATTATGCTCATGGTAATCTCGTTGAAAAATATATATTTCAGCAAACTATTCATTTTGGATGTAGAATGTGAATTTGCTTATTCGTTTCATAAACAATATTTTTATTTCTTATCATCAAAAAAGACACGAGAAATTTTCATGTTATAAATTATCAACCATTGCAGTCAATCGAAGTTTTTTTAGAATATCTTTACCTACAAAATAAAAAATTTTGTTTACAAAAAGATGATTTCTGTGAAACACATGTGTATAATATATGTGTAAAATACATGTGAAACTTGAGTCAATACACACAGTCGATTAATTTTATCAATCCGAAAAATCTGAGAAATCTTTTACACTCGAATTTTTTTTCAAGTGTAAAGTTTATTTAATATTTATTTGATATCGAATTAAAATGACCGTTCTTCTTTTCAATACTTATGCCAAACGAAGTATATGAAACAAAGTCATTAAGTTTAATTTGGTATACCTTTGGTCAAATAATCTTCGGTAGAATCAATTGGAAACGGACATCCAATATTATTATCAAAAATTGCAACAGTATCAAGAATATCAACGGCAACAATCGCATCCATGACTAAAATTTCTGATCTGAACATAAGTCGTGCATGACCTTCTGCAAGTCTAAAATATAACAGTATATAGAACGATTTATTCAACGGTATATAAAAAACAAAATTAAATCTTGAATAGTTTGCGTCAAGAACCGAGCTCGCATAATTTTATATTATATTTTGTCAGAGAATCACCTTATTAAACTATCCAAAAGTCGTACGGTTTTTCGTTCAGGTTGGATTCTATCATCATCACGATATTTTAAAAATGTTGTCTGCAAAATTAATTTCGCATCGTTTGTCAATTCGGGCTTAAGAGAATGAATCATAGAAAAATAATCACGCAGTACATCTTCTTCCCACTGATTGTTCAAATCAGAAGACCCGCTAGTATGATCTAAATTTTTCCTACAACCAAAATATGAAGTGTGTATTAGTATATTTACCATTGAAACGTATCCAACTTCTTTCCAATAAAAAGTAAAACATGAAATTATTGTTCAGTTTACATACAATTTATCTTCTATGCTCTCATATGAACTTTCCAATATATGAGCAGACATGATCGTGTCCCATTCTTCGTTCCGATTATCTCTGAGGTAAAAAATCAAATCAAATCGAGAAAGAAGTGGCTTGCCAATTTTGGTTTCTATTTCTTGGTTATCGACAATCCTTCCGCCAACGGGATTCACGGCAGCAAGAACAGTGCAACGGGAGTTCAATGTTGTCATTAAACCTGCTTTAGCGATAGAAATAGTTTGTTGTTCCATTGCTTCGTGAACAGATCCTAAATCATGTTGACTCATGGTTGTAAATTCATCGATGCAACATATACCCCCGTCAGCTAAAACTAAAGCACCAGCTTCTAAATGCCAACCATCTGAATCCTATTTCAATGGAAAATAAAGGCAGAAATTATTTTAAAGAACGAAGGTCTGATGATGGTTGGGAAGAAAAACCTCCATTCTCAAATTTGCATACAGAACTCCTATTCTCGAATTTGCAATGAGTAATCTATACTCCCGAATCAGTAATGAAAATCTCCCATTCTTTCTTTGGGAATGGGGAATTTTCATTGTCATTTTAAAATTAAAGATTCCTTTTTTTTCAGATACGAACTTTTATTGCTGCAGCTGTCAATCCAGCGCTAGTAGAACCAATTCCAGTTGTTTGTACAGAACGCAAGGCCAGCCGTGCGGCAGTACGTAGGAGTTGTGATTTTCCGGTACCTGGGTCACCAACCATAAGCATGTGCGGTTCACCTCTAATTTTAGTACCTACAAATACAAAAATGTATACTCATGATGTTTCTAATTCAATGTTAATAGACATTCACTTCCGTTTTTCGTACAAAATTATAGTATGAGATTATTCTACAATACCTGTGTTAGAAGTTTTAGAAACTCCACCAGCAAGAATAATAGCTAGCGCTAATTTCAGCTTGTACATCCCACACAACTGAAAAATTAAGATACAATGTTTTGATTGTACAGCACACACAAATATTTGTGAGCGAGAAAATTTAAAGAGATTCAGCTCACCTGAGGACAAATCGAAGCCAGAATAATGTTTCTTCCGACCAAAGGCTCATGCTCATAATTTTTCCAAAAGTTTTGAAATATGTTTTCCATTTCTTTAACTGACGACACTGGTTTCGAATTTTTGTGTTGTACCACAATACTGTTTACCAACAACATAGTTGTCGCTTCGGCTCTTTTCCCTGCTGTTAAAGTTTTCCACCTCCTTATAATTATTCCACTATTTACAAAATAATTATGATTTAGTATTTAATCTTGCAAACGTTATTGATGGAACGAAAAAATTGTTGTCCAATATATTAATAAGTATTCTTAAAATGTTTAAATCATAATTGTTATAGTAGTGGATTTCAAAATAGGAGTCTTCGACTCCCTAAGAGCGAAATGTACCGTTTTGTCACAAGAGTATAAAACGAGAACGTTTTTGAAAACTCCAAATACATAAAAATTTCGTTTTTTATGTAAGTATGACGAAAAATTTATTTAAAACCTTACATTATACTGACTTGATCTCCTGGTTTGCATATGTCAACTAAATCTTCAATCAAAATTGCAGGAAGTCCAATAGTATATGAAGAATCCCCCAAGTTTTTTTCCTGGAAAATAATGCCTTATTTTGAAAATATCGGATTATCGAGAAAAAGTTCATTATTAATGTT
>JABFOV010002978.1:0-17840 GCA_022817685.1 Aradophagus sp. ZL-2020 | reverse complement strand
CCGCCCGCACTCGCCCGGTTAGCGTGTATGGCTCGACCGTGCCGCCGCCGGAGAGCCGGCCGCGGCCGCCCCAGCGGCGCGGGGGAGGCGCAGGGGGAGCGCCCGGGTCACGACACGCTCTTCCGACCAAGCGGTGGTGTGTGGTTGGGGCGGGGAGTGGGGGGGGGGCGGGGGGTGTGGTGGGGGGGGGGGGGGGGGGGGGGGGGGGGGGGGGGGGGGGGCTGCGCAGCGCTGTTTGCCGAGCGCGTGACGATTTTCCGGCCGAGCGCGGCGAAGAAAAGCGAGGCCTTTATCGGGGACACCTGCACCCACGACGGCGGACGACTTGTTTGCACGCGCGAATGATCAATATCCGTGTCATGATAGCGCTATTTGTCAAACAACCAGATAAGCGTCTTATCCTCTCTTTACACATTTTTTTCTATATTGTATTTTTTTTTTTTTTAAGTTTCGAATTGATATGGGTATGCATTTTCGGACGTTTCAATTCTTTTTTTTTTTTTTTTTTTTTTTTTTTGTATTTAAAATTGTTGGTAATGTCGTGCTAACGCGAATGCAATATAGTTGAACGGTATTTTATGTTTCATGTTAGAGTGGAGGTGAAAGATGAATAAAGTTAAAAGCGGTAGGATGTTAAATGTAGAAATATAGATATAGATATAGATATGTTAGATGCAGAGAGTAAACATTTTAGAGCGAATAGGTGGTGCGGAAAATATAAATATAAATAGACGATAGAAAATCCGGATATTACTTTTTCATACACCAAGAAAACCATATTGTCAACCGCCACGTCATGTATTGTAATCGGTTACGATATCATATCGTAACGAACTTTAGCCAATGATATTGCTTGATTGCTTAATTTCGACCAATTAGCATTCTGGAAATTTCGCAATCCATATTGTACAATATCGTTTTCTCGGTGCACTTTTTGCGATACGCCGAGTGAAACGAAATACTTGATATTTAGCATCGATTAGCAATTTAAGTACATGCGATGAGAAAAATATTTTTGGCTAATTCAACCAAATCGTTTGATTGAATTCACTTAATTACATTTACCAAATCACCGGCGTAAAAAATAATTTTTGTATGTTTGCACATATCATTTAGTAATTTGGAACGTCTGTTTGGTAGAATCAACCGAAATTTGGTTGATTCAACTAAATATTTAGTTGATCAAATATCAATCCTTTAATTTATTTGATTCTATCAAAATTTGGTTGATTTAACCAAATATTCAGTGGCTCAAATATCAACCCTACAATTAGATCGGTTCAACAAAACTTTTATTGTTTCTACACGGATAATAGGACAAATCACTGATTGATTTTATGAGTAAAATTTTCGGCAAAAAATCATTGAATGAGTTCTTAGAAATCATTGAATGACTTCTTATATTCTCTGTGTAACGAAATCTGGTTGATTCAATTAAATATATAATTGCTTCAAATATCAACCCTATCGTTTAATTGGTTGAACCAAAATTTAAATAAATAAATTGTCTCTTCAGTGTAAACACCATCATATTTTTGACATTTACAAAGAAATAATCTAAATAATGTACGTAACTTGCTTCAGCTCATATTATTTTCTTCACTCGAAAATAAAATATGTTGGTATTACTCGTCTTCGGCTCGTAATACCAACCATATTTTATTTCCTCAGTAGGAGAAATATCATACTCTCCGTAAAGACAACTTTTATGTTGGTAGTCCTTCTAGCTACCAACTTAAAATTTTATTTTTTCCTCGTTGACTGGGTTTCGTTTGAATGTCTCTAGTATTTGATAATGATCTTTCTTATTTTTTAATAGTTATCTTTATGTCAAAGGATTTTACTTTGTCAAAGGGTTAAAGTTTAAAATGTTTATATAAAAAAGTATGAAAGCGATAATATAACAAGATAAAGTAAGGTTTTTCTAAACTTGAAAAAAATATTAAAAGATGATAAACCAATATATAAATATATTTATCGTATAGGTCGTGTGAAGAAGCATCGTGCAGTGAAAGAGGGGAGGTGGTAGAAATGGCAATATATCCCGAATGAAAGACATTTACGTCCGCGGGCGTTTAGTAAAATCAACAAATCCTCTCGGTTGTTCCTGGATATGAGGTCCGGGGCTTACGCGTCACCCGTCTTTTCGACGACGTCGAAGGTTAAGCCGGGTCGAGGCAAAAGTCAAGCTTTGGGAGCTTATTTGGTGGCTTTTTACCCCCACCCAGTGGCGTTCCCACCCTCGCGCTCCCCACTCCACTCAGCCCGACGCGAAGGGCGCATGCGCGCGCGCGCCACGTTTCCTCCGCTAACGCCAATAATGGCGCCGCCATCGCAACCCCGCCCCCTTTCGGCTACGTCGCGAGCTCTTATCGCGACACGCGCTGCGAAAGAACGACCGACCCGGCGAGCGCCGAGCTTATTTCCGACCTTTTTTCCTCCTCTTTCCTCCTGTTCCCCGACCTTCCTCTTCCCTTTGGGTTTTTTCTTTTTTTCTTTTTTTTTTTTCTTTTTCGCATCAAAAAGTATGCCTCCTAAATGGATCAGATATCGAAAATAACGGCTGGCTATTGTCGGGCGAAAATTGCGCGCTGTGCAAAAAATTGGCAGAAAACCACGCAAAATGTGCCTTGAAATAAAATAATGTGGAAATTAGACGCTAGTTAGTAGATTAGGTCACTAGATGGTTACTAGATTGAAAGGTTTTTTTTACACTTTGACAGTCCATCAAATTTACTTTCTCCTTTTAAGTTGCAGTCTCTAAATCAGAAAAAGAGAAATATCACTTTTTTTCTAGTGAATATTCTATTTTCGAAAAGGAGCTTTCCCCTCAAAAAGTGAATATACACTTTTCGGAAAAGCAATTTAGCACTTCTTGAAGTACACTTTTGCAAAAGTGAAACATTTTAATCATTTAATGAGAGGTGCGTATACTTTTCAAAAAAGTAGACCCATTATTAATTTATTTTATAGAATATGAAAAAATAAAATTATGTTTATTGTAATTTAAATCAAATTTTTTGCTTGAAAATTTTTTTTCTTTAGAAATCAGATTTTCTATTTTTCATTTAAATCAGAAAAAAATATTTAGATATATATTACATATATATTATTCTGTTAAAAAGTTGAACATTATTTTACTTTAATAAAATAAAGTTTCTCTTTTTGGAGGTCAACTGGAAGCAAATGAAAATTTTATTCACTCTTAAGTAGAGTCGAAATTTCACTTTTTCAAAAAAAATTTCCTTTTTCTTTCATTTGATAGTTTTTTAAATTATGTGTAATTGCGAATATTTATCACTGAGTACTTTTTCCTTGATTTATAGCATTTTTTTTAGAACCACCTCCGCCCTTATCCCTTTAAATGAAAGTATTTTATGAACAAACCCCAATACAGGACTTTTTTTATTTAAACAGCAATAAATCCACAGACATGTCACACGAAACAAATTACAATTGCATTAATATAAATTACTCGCTTTTTAAACGTAAGTCAATTAAAAAAAAAAATTAATGCCAATTTTATTGTTGAATATGAATACTAAAATAAATATTTCAATCTTCTTCCAAAATAGAAAAATTGTGAAAATATTTTTATTTTACATTATTGAATTTAACATTCAAAATTTATAAATTATTCAAATTAAATCACTAATTCTCACGAAACTCTCGTTTTATTTTATAATTGATTTATTTTTTTTATTAATACACTTATAAAATTATAGCTAATTTTACTAAATATACTGTAAAGGATACATACTCGTTTACATTTGTTAAAAAATAAATACATAAAATGAACTTTTAAATATATAGGATATTCGAGAAATCATCAAATATAACCAAATGCTCCTTAATTAAAGGATAGCTCCGAACCATACTAATCTTAATTCACTGCCGTCACGTGCACCATACATCATTCAATAATTCCCAAAGAATTAACGTAACTCCATTTAATTCCACAATAACATGATAGACACGTTCTGTGTATGCGAGAAATCGAGTTGACTTTTTCAATGAATTAACATACCATTGATCAGACTCAGACTTTTACTACGTACAAAATTATAGTACAAAATTTAAATATACTTGGGGTAATCTAGTAACAAGGGTTTGACAAATTTTTGCAATGAAATCTTTTCAAAATACTTTTTTTCTTAGTCGAAATAAATTATGTTGGTATTATTCGCCTTCAGCTCGTGATACCAACCATATTTTATTATTTTTTATTTGTACTACTTTTATTTTTTATTGTACATAACCAAAACTACAATATTTTGGTACCGCTCAGCTTCAGGTCGTGATACCAACTATATTTTATTTTCTCGATAGGAAAAATATCGTGCACAACTCGGAAAAAAATTTTATATACTGGTAGCCTTCAGGGTAACCAATTCAAAACTCATTTTTTCCTCTTTTACTTTTGTAGGAAATTTTTAGTTTGTATAACTAAAAAGAAACAAAAGAAATGGCTGAATCAACTGAAAAAAATTTGTGTATAACACATGAGATATAAAGTATTCGTATGAAACATTTTAAAAATATATTGCTATCTAGAGCTATCTAAAATAAAGAAGCAAAGTAGTGAACATTAACTTTCGATAAAAATAATAAAACGTAACCCTTAAACAACCTCATTAAAAACTACTGAAAGCTGTTGAATACTCATCAAAGTCTCATTCGAAGTGAATAGTTTTCAATCGTAACATTATCCAAGTAAAATAGCAATTGGAATTAATTAAGAATGAGTGGATAATATAATTAATATATAATCCAATCAAACAATAGAATTGAATAGAGTAATATTTTATTGAAAACATTACTGGAAATTGGATTGAATCGGCAAACATTTTATTGGAAAAATTATTGGATAAGTGGATAGGATCGAATAAGTAAATGTACCCTTGATAGAATAAGGGGTATCACGATTGATTCTTATTAAAAAATTAATATATTTGATCAGTGCACAGTATCCCCATTAAGTCTCAATATCCAATTATTACTTGTTTTAAGTAGGTTTCAATTGATATTTTACAGGAACAAAGTTATCAAAAGATATTAAATTATCATTAAAGTTAAATTAGAAATTTGGCTGGTATTAAGCAATAAGATTGACTCAACAAACATATTATTAAAAAACCATTGATTGAATAGGATCAAATAGGTAAAGCACCATTGGTTGAATGACAGGTGTCACGATTGATTCCTATTATAAATTCAATACCTTCAATTAATCGGCAATATACCCATTGAACCCCAATAAAATTGCGCTCAATTCCAATGGGTTTTAATAGTTTTAATATCTATATAGCAAACAGTGAACAAATAAGTCACTTGTATCACGTTACATTTATACGGCAGTTTTAACACATTTTCGCGAGTAACTCAAACTATTCAACGCATCAGTATCAGCGAAAATGAAGAGCAATTGAAGAGCGAAGAAGGCGAATATTCAAGGTGAAGCCTCGAGTAAAAATCCAGTCTTCGCCATTACGTAACGAAGATTTGTCGCAATAATTGCATGATCTATTTCGCGACGTCAATCCATTTCCAGCGACAATATCAGTGTCATATCTGTGTGCATCCGCGGTAATGCAAAAGTGGCGACGTTTGCACGTACGTCGAGATATTGATCTCGGTCGGGAGGGCGCCATGATAAAGTGCTCGGGGCGGGGCCGCGGCCCGGCCAATCGCGGCCCCGGCAGCCGTTCATTGGTGCCGGCGGGGTAACGCTTCGGGTCAGCGGGCCACTTTGGTGGGGGTCTCGCGGTGCCCCGCGTGCATTCGCAGCTCACCGTCCCCTTGCATTCGCCTGTATTCGCGCGCCGTCGTGCGACCGATTTTCGTTCCTCGAACGAACCCGCTCCTCGACTTTGATCGAAAGGTTCGGATCGGCGACGGTTCAATTTTTCGGCGATATTTCGAGGAAAAATTACTGGGTTTTTGAAACAAGTTACTAGGTTTGGGTACAAAGCTACTAAACGCGGGGGTAAAGTTTAGTTTAGTTGAGTAAAGTTTCCGTTCGAAAAGTTCAACGATCAGTTTGACAGGAAAAAATAGTGTATCTACGGGAAATTGCTTTCGGAAGTTACTAGAATGACGGACTTTGGAAGTTGAAGTGAGATAGATGCGATAGTTTTTGAACTTACGAAGTTACCGAAAAGTGAGTCGAAGAGTTTAGCTGAAAAGTAGTTTGAACGTTGAATGAAAATAAGGGAGTCGGAAAGAATAATGGAACATTGCCGGAACGTCAGAACTGAAGGTCCGCGTAACGTGCAGTGAAATCTAGTGACTTTTTGCGTGTCGAAGTTGTTAGCAGGACCGAAGACAATGCGGGTCATAATACCGTGGGTGGGGATACAATGTCGAATGATCGATTTCTAGGGGATTTTGGATTTTGTGTTGCAACGGTTAGTGGTTTTTTCGGTTTTTGACTTGTTGGAATACCGCGGCCGACATGTTGGAATTTTATCCGTCGATGCAAAATGCGGTGAGTCAAGACGTGGTGAATCAAGCGTTACCGCCCGGGCCACCTATGCCTTTCCGACCCACGGGAAATAATAATGTTGGGGGTAAGTTAAAAATTGCAAAATAACGAACACTATAAGTATTTAATACAATTTAATTTTTTTATTTCAAATTACGTTATTTTTCCGAACAAATATGGTGCAAAAAAATTATTTTGCACTACACATACACGTTGATTAGCATAATTTACTTGTTAGCTAGTTGATTCAACAATCTGTAATCAGCTAGTCGAATCCATTCGAAAATATAAAATGAGTAACTTTTGTTTGGTTGGAACAACGAGATTTTTAATTGCAAAATATTTCAACTGCGCTGAGAAAAAAATTCAGTCAAAAGTTCAGTCGTTTATTCAAGGAACAACTGTCCCTGACAGTTAAAATAAGTGTTACGGTTATATTTTGCTAAATTAACTATAAATCTGATAAAAAAAAACTCGTTGGTTTTACTAAAATTACTGTTTTCTTAACTGAACCAAATTTTCGTATACCAATTTTATTTTTCTCTGTGTAGAATTTTATCGACCCTCGTTGAAAATTTAATTAATCTGGTTTCCCAACAAAAAAATCAGTTGTTACTGCTTCAAATTTAATTGCTATTATTGAAAAATTGATTGTTTTTACTGAAATTCTTTTTTAATTGAACTACGATTTCCTCATTTTACAGTAATCATTGTTAACATGAGAAAAAGACTGAGAAAAGTTACAGTCGATTCAACCAAATCATTTCGGTCAATTCCTTTAGTTACAGTTATCAAATAACTTGCGCAGAAAAAAATGTACGTCTGCGCATATTACTCATTGATTCAGTAAGTCTGTTTGGTTGATTCAATTAGTCAGTCAAAAATCAATCCTACAATTTGGTTGATACAAATAAAGATTTAATTAAACAAACAAAAACATTACAATTTGATTGGTCTATTCGAAATTTGGTTGATTCAACTAAATTTGTAACTGGTCAAGTATAAATCTACAACTTTACATTTTAGTTGATTCAACTAAATATTTATTTGGCCAAACATAAACTTTGCAATTTGATTAATTCAACTAAATATTTGGTAGATCAACTAAATTTATAACTGGTCAAGTATCAACCAACAAATCTGGATTTTAGGTGATTCAACTAAATATTTATTTAGCCAAACGTAAATTTTACAATTGATTGGTCCATCCGAAATAAATACAAAATACTCTTGCTCGGTGTACCCGAATCGCTTTTAAATGAATGATTCTTCGTTAAAAAAAGGAAACCTTGGAACTTGCCGCACCATCGTAAAGCGAAAAATCAAAAACTCCACAACTCAAAAGTGTCTCATTTTCTTTAGTTCGAATCGATTACGCCGTAATCCAGCGCACTCGCTCGACTTGCGCACTTATATCCAGTATTCTATTTACCCATCGGCGGCGTTATTTACGCTTCGTCTCGTTTTCTGCTCGAGGAGCCTCGCAGACAATGTTCAATCTCGATATTACGGTTTTCATGACCGTGCCGTATCCCGTGGAGATGAAACCAGCTACTTGACGTCAATATTGATGCATCTTATATGATTCTTTGAAACGCGAGTGCTTACAAAACCACGGCGGTATTTACGTCTAATGACGCGTGCGACTCCTCGAGTGGCGAAGCGAAAAAAAACTAATAACATCTGTCGCCTTAATTCGGATTCGATGTGCTTTCAGCTTTATTAATTTATTTTATTTTATTTATTTATTTATTTATTAATCTATTAGTCTATCAATTGATTAATTTATTTATTATTTACTAACTGTTGCCCGAATGCAAAAAAAGTGACAATATTTTTTATAAAACAATAAAAAATTGGGTGGGGCTGTTGAATTTCAATGTGTAAAAATGCTAGTTCAAGATGATTTTTAATCATAACTTTGTTCATATAAAATACCAAACCTATTAAAAATAAATGAAATGATAATTATATATTAAGATTGAATGTGTATATTGCCCATTGATCAAATGTACTGATTGTTTAATAGGAATCAATCGTGATCTGCCCCATTCAACCAACGGTACTTTTGCTTATTTGCCACTTAATTACCGTTATCTTTTCCAATTGGACATTGGCCGATTAAATCCTATTCAATTAATATTCTTCCAATAAAATGTTTGCCGATTCAATCCCATTCAGTTATTTTTTTGTTCCAATAAAATTCGATTTGATCCTATTAAACATTCATTTCCAATTACTTTCGAATGAAATTTCATTTCAAAAAAGTTACGATCGAAAACCATTCGCTTCGAATGGGACTTTTATGAGTATTCAATAGTTTTCAATGGAGTTGAAGTTTCCAACGTTTATCAATAAACGAAAATTAATTATATATAATTTAGTAACATACATTGTAATCAAAAATGAAAAATAGTACATTTTACCACGAGTGGCGCCAGCTACAAGAGGAAAAAAGGACTTTTCACAACAAGTTGTCGTGGAGAAAGTAGCCATTTTTCCCACAAGTGGAAAAAAGTAGTTATTTTCTTTATGAGTGAGAGAAATAACCACTTTCCCCGCTAGTGAGGTAAATGACTATTTTCTTCATGACTATTTTCTGGATTTCATTTTCGTTCACTAATAAACGTTGGAAACTTCAAGAGCATGAGTTTTCAATGAGATCGTTTAACTGTCGCATAAAAGCAATGATGATTTTATAGAAAACGACGTCGCATTTTTCAGAGCCGTCGGTAACCGTGAAGACCGAGGCGAGTCTGTTGGAGGCGATTTGCGCCAACTGCGGACGGGTGATCCACGATCGCTACGTGATGCGAGTCGCCGAGCGCAATTACCACGAGGACTGTCTCTCCTGCGCGGCCTGTTCCGCGCCGTTGTCCCATTCGTGCTTCATTCGCGAGCACAAGCTCTACTGCCGAAGTGACTACGAGCGGATTTTCGGCGTCAAGTGCGCCCGCTGCATGGAGAAGATCAACTGCTCGGAACTCGTGATGAGGGTCGTCGGCTTGGTCTTCCACATCGAGTGCTTCACCTGCTTCATTTGCGGCGAGGCGCTCGTGCGCGGCACGCAAATCGTCATCAGACAGGGACGGCCGATTTGCAGGCGGGACATCGAAAATGAATTCCTGCACAGCCCGCAAGGTTGGTCCTCCCGATGAAATCGATTCGACCACCCCACTCATGCTTGGCTTTGACTACGCTTCCGAGCCGAAACGAATTTTGTCCCGAAAACAAGTGTCTTCGATTGAGACGCTTCACGTGTTTTAAGCACAAGTAATGTCTTAAATCGAGACATTTGTAGTGTCTTGAACACGATAAGTGTCTTAAATTCAGACACTTTTGGTGTCTTAAACATCGAAAGTGTCTTAAAATAAGACTTTTTGCAACCAACTCTATTAACGGAGGCGTTCAACTTTGCTTGACTTTGTTTTGTTTCTAACGCACGATCACCTATCCTGCTAACAGAATCGTTTAGCTTTGCTTGACTTTGTTTTGTTTCTGACGCACGATCACCCATCTTTCTAACAGAAGCGTACTTACAGAACGTAACTTGCTTTAAACTTTACCAATCATTTTTTTACGTTTTTTCGGCGACTATCCAAAAAATTATACTTTATGATCAGAGGCGCTGTAAAATTGATCGGCTACGCGGTAACATAGCTCGTCGTTAGAAACAGGCGGTCATTTGCGGTAGCAAATTTTGATCAAATTTTGCGTCATTTAGTTTTATGCCATTTGATCGAAGTTTGATTAAATTTTTCTCAAAGTTGACGTTAGCGTGTTTTCAGGGGTGTATTAAATCAAAATTACACCCTCGGCGTTCACCATGAGTACTGCAACTCTTAATCGATAAAAATGACAAATAAAAAATTAAATATCACAAATTACAAATAACGGCGTAGGATAAATCCGGCAAAAGTTTTGCTATGCTAAGAAAGAAATCACCAAAAAAAAAAAAACAAAGATAAAAAATCGCAGTAATTTTGATCCGATACGTTTCTCATTATCATGCACAATTCTTTTTCTTAAATAACGTCTGCACATCAGCCAAGAAAACAGTAACATAAAAAAAAAAGAACAAATAAAAATATATATATATAAAAAAAATGAATTACAGAGTCTCATGAGAATGTAAGAAATGTTTAAAAAATGTTACAGTAGCGGCTAACATATCCGGCGGGGTAGATCGAATCTTCTCAGTGATGACTTCCGTTGGCTCAGAAGTGTTGCAGTATTCACGTGATATCAGGTAAATGTGCGTTAACCTTGTGCATAATAATGGGACACGCGGTCGGACTTTTACCAGAATGTTAAAAAAGTAATAATAAAAAGAAAATCATAAAAGAGAAAGAGTCAAAAACAAAAAAATTAGCTGCGTTTGAAACGCGAATAACCGTCAAAATTATTAATTTCAAAATACGTTCAATTAATAGTACATTTCATGCGATTCATCTACACCGAGAAAACTATATTGCATTTTACATGTTGCATTTATTTCGTATTGCAAATAATAGATTACAAGAAGTAAGTTGAAAATTGATATTGTGTCAATCATGTTCACTACATGTTTGGATATTAACGCGGTCAGTATTGTAAAAAGCGCCACCTACAACTTAGTTGGGCCATCTACGCGCGCCATCTACAACTCAAGTGGAGCATTGGTATTGTGAAAAGCGCCACCTACAACTTAGATGGGCCGAAACTGATGCACCGAATCATTTATTGTGACGAGTTACAATATGAGATATATATTTCGTATTATATGCAAAAAGTTCTTGATATTTTATTAATCACTGTTACAAAATGATTTTGTCGGGTTAACAAGAAACATACTCTTCTTCACAATATGGTTTTCTCGGTGCAGATAATTTTTCCACTATAATAACAAATGAACGCTCCCTGCCTGACCTTATCAAGAATTATCACTACAGCAGACAGAAACGAGGTGGATCCGCACAATCAATCTAATCTCAGTTTCCACCGTGTAAACAGCTGACATTTTCCATGACATTATTGATAAAAAGTTCGGTTTGCATTTAGATAAACTTGTGTCGTCGTTCACCAATGCCTAATCTTTTACTGCACGAACACCGTTTACTTACACTCCTCAGTGCAAGTAAAAAAAAAATTCCATATTTGTACATTCTAAAGTTCTTTGAAATAAATTATAATAATACATATCTTGTCTCTTGTTTACAGATGATGACATGATGGACGAAAATCGGCCGCGTGATGGCAGGCGCGGCCCGAAAAGACCACGCACGATTCTCACGTCGATTCAACGACGCCAGTTCAAGGCGTCTTTCGAAATTTCCCCGAAGCCGTGTAGAAAGGTGCGGGAGGCCCTGGCAAAAGACACCGGTTTGAGTGTCCGAGTTGTCCAAGTCTGGTTCCAAAATCAGAGAGCGAAGATGAAAAAGCTACAACGGAAAGCGAAGACGGAAACGGGCTCGGACAAGGAACCCAAGGAGGAGCGCAAAACCGAAAGCCCTCATAGTGATCATAGTGAGCCTTCATTTACCTCGTTCTATTTTTTCTTCCATGTACAGACAGTTTATAACATGTAGGTGACACAAACCCATTTTTACTGTCCCCTTCAATTGATTGACCGTTAGGGAGCGGCGTCGGTTATGTGGTTCAATCTTAACAGGACAACATAACTTTAATACAATATGTAACATCATGCCTGGTTGTGCTTTTCGCAGTTGTACCTCGGGGTACAGAACAAATTTTGAGAAACATCATTTTTATGTGTACCGCGAGATGAAACTGAAGGAATAAAATAGGAAGTGAAGATTGAACCACTGAGTGAGCGCCCTCTAGAGAGCGGTTATTTAAGGAGAACATCAGAAATATATTATAGAGATAGGCTGTATCACCTACATGGTTTATAATTTTGCATTTCTATACCAATCCTCATTAACCAACCTGAATTCATTTACAACATCGAAATTTTGAATTATTTTAAGACTACAAGATATTTAACAACACTTGTCATTATTATATAAATTCACAACACAGTTATTCATTTGAATAAAGAAAAAGAACATGCACCCAGAAAGAGCGAAACACCTCATCAAACGATTAACCTTGTTTGTTGCGCAGGCCATTACATGAATGCTTTGAACATGCGCGATGGTGAATCTACAAACTTTCCATCTGCAACTCAGCCTTTGAACCCCAATAACCCGTACTCACCAGACGGTAAGTTTCAAACTTCTTCTTCTTTTTCTTCTTCTTCCTCAAATTCCCAAGCACTGAAACGATAAATCAAGAAACTTGCAACATTGTCAAGTGGTTTATACATTTGTCACATTTCTGGGTGTATGTTATTTCTCATCAACTAATTACTCATTGATAATCATTTTTCCTAACTTGAAAATGAAATATGCTAGTATCACAAGCCGAAGGCGAGTGATACCAACCATATTTTGTTTTCTCAATGGCAAAAATGTTATGCGCATCCCGGGAAAAATAACTTTTATGTTGGTAGCACTTCAGCTACCAACTTAAAACTCATTTTTTCCTCGTTAAGCAATACACTATTGAACTGATCGAACATGGAATTTATGTGATTTTCCAGACAATTACGCAGGAAATTCGGGTGAGAGTTTTT
The DNA here is from genome assembly GCA_022817685.1 of Aradophagus sp. ZL-2020. Classification (NCBI taxonomy): domain Eukaryota; kingdom Metazoa; phylum Arthropoda; class Insecta; order Hymenoptera; family Scelionidae; genus Aradophagus; species Aradophagus sp. ZL-2020. Next base: position 4,740 of record JABFOV010002978.1, on the reverse strand, counting down.
GCAGTTCGGACATTTCGTTGGATGGGACCGAGGTGAACTACGAAATGGCCGACAGTGAAAATGGCGCCAATACAGAAAGTAACCAAGGCGCGTCGTCGCACGCGCATCACCCCGGCGCCGCGCAGGAGCCGACCTCGTTGTCGCAGGGCTTAAACGCGGCCATGCACAACCCCATAGATAAGTTGTTTATGATGCAAAACAGCTACTTCAGTGGTGACCATGCTTGAATGACCCATCGAGGACTACAGTTCGCAATCAATTGATTAATTATTACACGAGTTTGAAATTCCATAAAATTGCAATTAAACGTTGCAACTTTCCAGGTTGAAATCTAGACTGATCCTGGAAATTTATTAATTCAATCTGGGAATAGACAAAGTTTAATTGAAATGGTCAGTTTTCAATTCGAGTATTCTTTATGATGACTCTTGCAGAATAGTTATTAAAATGAAAACGGGGATAGGAAAGAGAAAGTGGAAGCAAAAATAACCAAGAATTTCTAAGCCAAATTTAATTTATAAAATCTAGTCATGATGGTTAGTGAAATTGAACAACATAATCTAGAATTCTATCTAGAAACTTGACTCAAGAAACTACTGTACTATCTGTCTGAGATTCCTGAATAGGAATGCAGAGTAGATAAACTAAATTTTTTACCAAACTCGCGTTTGGCTTGTGAGACCAACCATATTTTTTTTCGGTAAAAAAAATATCAACTTAAATCGGAAAAAAAAATTTTACGTTGGTAGTCCTGCGGGCCAACAACTTAAAAGTAATATACTATTAATTTGAATCAAATTGATCTATATACAACCTATTTACAAGACAAAATCGTCACATTATAATAAAAGCATATCATAATTATTATTAGCATCCTTGTTGGAATCTTGGAAAGTTTTCTGTGTCTAATACCTAGACGGCATTCTAGATGAAAATTTTTGTTCAGAGATAGTAGTATTCTACAGTCAACTCCCAGCTAGCGCGCACAATTTAACTGGAAATTCACGGGACCAATCAGAAAAGGTTAAACAGGTCAAACTTGTAAACAGGCTAAATGTAAACAGGTGAGAACTTAACTGTATTTTGAAATGTGTAGTTAAGTGGTTTAAGTGGATGCAATAGGTAATTGGTGTCCTTGGCGAATGCGCGTTAGCCAAATATTGACTGTCAATGTTACATATGCAATTTACTCATGGGTTTTGAGGTTTCATGCGTAGACCAATTCGCCAACAAACATATGCAGTGGAAAACGCGGTGGCCTGGAAATTTATTAACCACACATGAACATTCGGCTGTCAAATATTATTTACCTGTGATATATTAATTGCGTTATATGATTCTGTGTAATAATATTGTATTGTATTTTTTATTATGCCTCTGTTATTAATAGACAGTAAAACGAAACATGTTTACAATAACAATATCGATGAATATTAAAAATCACTTTGATCGTCCATTTAATAAGTTCTGATAATATTTTACAATAATTAATGAACGTGATTTTTTATAATATATATTGATAATTATCCCTTTCCTAGCTCGAAAATAAAATATGTTGGTATTATAAGTCCAAGGCGAATGATACCAACCATATTTTATTTTCTCAATAGGAAAGACATCTCACTCGACCTGGTAAAAATAGCTTCTATATTGGTAACCATTCGGGCTACCAACTTAAAACTCATTTTTTTCCTCGTTAAGTGATGTACTATCTTTTTGTAAATATGTGTCGTAGTACCATACACTCAAGTAAAAAAATCAAGAAAATTATGAAACACGGCCTGTGTCATTTTTACATTATGGAACCAAAAAAATTCCCATTTTTATTTAACTCATTGAGCAACTTTTACACGATGTAACCTGTAATTGCTTGAAACGTTTACTGTAAGTACTTATGTAAATCTCTCGTCGATTCGTTCACAGTTTTTATCACGGATGGTACTTTTTGGCTGCCTTCCCTGGTAAAAAGCCCATTAATTACTATTTAAAATGAATCGTTTTTAATCGTTATTTTGTCCACTTTTCATACCAATTAAAATCTATTGAAAATAAGCGAAATTGATTAATAGGAATCAATCGTGACACCTTTCATTCAACCAATAATACATTTGCTTATTTGATCTTATTCAAATATCTATATTTTTGTCATTAATATGTTTATCAATTCAATGCTAATAAAATGTTATTTACTCGTGCCTAATTAGTTTCAATTGATATTTTGGACAAAGTTAATTAAGATTAAAAACTACTCATTTCGAATGGAACTTTAATGAGGATATGTATTTTGTTCATATAAAATACCAACTAAAATTTATTAGGAATAAACGAAATGCTCTTTTTTAATTAGATGTTTACCGATTCAATCCTATTGCTTAATATGCCATCTAATGATTTTTGATTGGTTTCAATTTGTATTTTACTTGAGCCAAATTACCATTAAAAATCATTCATATCGAATAGAAATTTAATAAGAATTTAATCGGTTTTAATGAGATCGTTTAATAAAAAACTATCTTCTTCGGTATGTAATGGGTGTAAAATTTACATTGCAATTGACACATTTTCTTATACAATAATTATTTCATTCTGATTATTTTTGACAAAAAATGCGATTACACGTTGTTAATATACTTTTTTATTGATTTATATCTAGTTAATATCAAACAAAATAGAAACTTGTGTAAATGTTCTACATCGCGTTGAAATCTCTGCACGTAACTAATGATGTACAATCAAACTAGTATTGTTCTAAATTCATTGTTTTGCTAATAAGGAAATAATAAATTAATATTTGTTTTATATATTAATAAATGATAAAAACGAAGATGAGCCAGATTGCCCCGTTTGTCTTTCTAGTGTTTATAAATAATTTGTACAAAACAAAATTTAATCGAAAATAAATTATTTCACTCAAATAAGACTTGTGTGTCGTATGTGTAAGTAATTTATGACCCTGGTTAAAAAAATCCATTATTACTTAGATATTATTTAAAATCATAATGATTTTTGTTCACCTATTCAATCCATTTATTCATAAAACTGGATAACGAAGTTTGAATTTTAAAATTGCCGCCAAAATTATATATCAAATTATATAAAACATGCCGAAAACTACGGGAAATTTTTTGTATGGTTCTCTTTTTTCATGTCAACTTTAATTTTTGTCATTTTCGATAAAAAACTTTCAAATGCCGGTAATGGAGAAATTTACAACATTTTACATTTTAATCTTCAAAAGAATCGTTAAATTTTAAATATTTTTTATTAACATGTGGTAAAATACAATTCTCTAATTTTTATTTACCATCAAACGGTAAAGTAGAGGCTACCTGCCTACGTGACTAAGTCACGCCCGTTGCGCAATCTGAACGTATTTTTAGGTTAGGTCCCCCTATCTTTCAAGTCAGATCGCCTCTGTCTTTAAGGTTAGGTTAGGGTTCATGTGATGTAATTTCTCGCGAAAACCGAATCATCGTTTTTTTTATGTCGACCTATCAATACTTGTTCGCAGAGGAGTCTTCCGACGCGTTTCACGTCTAGTCAGGTACAGTGAGGTTAACTCCATCTGTGCACAATTGCATGGATGGAATTTAATTTTTATTTTGCGCGCCGCGCCAGATGTTTTGTCGAGGAACTTTCGTTTGACAGTCATGTTTTGTCCGGACTTATGGTTATGTTTATTTTCTGGAGTGAAGTTCAAGGTCGTTTAATTATGAACCATCAAATTTTCCGGCCAAAAATATGTTCGGTGTTTAATTTAGTCTGGGTCAACTTTTTTCCAGCATTTTTTCATTTTTCATTTAATTCGGCTATTTATTTCATTTTATTTATTTATTTTTTTTACTTACAGTTACGCAATTTAATAAAATTTGATTATCTTTTTACAACAATACATTCTTTTTTTATTGTATTATTATTATTATTATTATTATTATTATTATTATTATTATTACAAAAAATTAAATATATGTATATAAATATACATAAAGTATAGTTTGTATGAATATTAAAAAATATATATATAATAGAGTTTATAGGTATACATTTATAATTAAGTCTATATATATATTTTTTTCTTTTATATTCTGACACTTGTTCAGGGTTGTTTATTTTGAATTGATTTTTTTCAGAGTTATGACCGCGCTGATCTTCGGCGTCGGCTTGGGATTGTTTGTGATTCTGAGTCTGTGGCTTTTTGCAGCCCTCATATTCTTCGTTTCACTACGCATCGAGAAGCGAGTTGGTGTTTTGGCACTGTTTAGTGCTCTTGTTGTGACTGTCATCCTCATCGCTGTCCCAAGATCTAGTGAAAGGGATATCGTCTTGGACAAAAAGGTATCGATTATTAAAAATCTTAAAGATCAATAAGATTGCATTTTTTTTTTTTTTTTTATTACAAAAATGTAAGATATGTTTGATTTGTACAATTTATCTTTTACAGTAATATTTTTAAAATATTCTGTAATGTGTAAAATTAAAAAAAAATTAATGTTTGTAAGAAATGGTTTTTAGTATGATGTAATTGAAAACATAATATAGACATACAAAAATAAGAAAATGTTGAAAAAATGTATCATTATATTTTATTTATACAAAGTCTTCTAATAATACAGAAAATTTATATGTTTGTCAAATGGAATTTCATAAGATTGCATAAGCAATTTAGAAATTCTTTAACATTTTTTCTTCAGATATAGACACATAGAAACATTAATTAAAGTATTGTAAGTACATGAAATG
>JABFOV010002977.1:0-17842 GCA_022817685.1 Aradophagus sp. ZL-2020 | reverse complement strand
GACAAAAAAGCGTCGCTCCACCGGTCACGGATTATTCATTTCGCTAATTGCCTCCCCCCCCCCCCGCCCTCGAGCCACTTCGTCCCCACTCACGCCTCCTTCATCGGCTCCTTTTCGCTTCCATCCAGCGCTACTTTTTTCCCCTTTTTTCCTCGCCGTGACTTCGTTAAATGAAGTTCACGACTAGTCACAAATGATATTCCAATAATCTTTTTAATCGCTGTGGTTTCTGCTTCGTCTTCGAGCCTCTTTTCCCCCCTGAAACCCTCTTCCTTGCTCACTTACGCGAGGAATTTCTCGGCTGAGCGTTTTCGCGCTGTCGAATTTTATTTGGCTTTCGTAATTTTTCCGCGAATAAGTTAAAGACAAACGAGTGGATTATTGCGTTGCATAGAAATTTCGTTTTAATATTTAAACGATTAGATACCGAGCGTCGTTATTGACGTTCAAATATTAAGTATAATAAATCAGATGAATTCAGTTTTATTAGGTTTTGATTAAGCAATCTTGGCTAAAATCTCATTTGACGGTAAGAAAATTGTTCAATATCCGATGGAGAAATGACTGTATTGAGTGGAACATTGATAAACTCCTCGCTGAATGGAAACAGTCTTTTTTACAATTTATGCCCGTTTTATTATTGTTTCAATTATTTCATTCAATTTATTTGAATTGTAAACATTAGATTATAATGCAAAAGATATCGCAATTTGTACGACGAATCGTACAATTCTCACTAATAATTTATCATTTTTGCCAACTCAGTTTTTCAATGTACGAATATTTATAAAGTAAAATTTTGATGAAAACATTTAAACAAAAAGTATGAAATTAGTATGAACCTATGGTCAATAAAAAAGTGTATTTAATCTGTTATAGATTAATGTGTTCATATCTGCCAGACAATTTCAATTTCTTCGCTACCCAGAAACAATATTTTGCCCTACCTGCGAGGTGTGCAAACGATTTTAAAATGCGCAAAGTTTTGCAATTAAAAAATGAGCCGTCCCGAGCGAGGCGACGATCGCAAAATGAACAATTAATCGCTAATCGAATTGCGAATAATTTTTCCCATCAAAGTTCTCGTAAGGTTGTCAGCGGGTCTCGCCGGCCGAGGTTGAAATCCGTTTTGCATTCTTTCATTGTGGTATGAATATGCAATCGATAGCGATTAGCCGGGTCAACGCAATACAAAAGCGTGTCTTGGAAAGGAAATTTTCAAGTGGATATGAAACAGCGTTGTAATTTCGCAGCTAATTTTCCCGTTAATTTAGCAAGTTCTGTAATTACAGGTTCGTCGAACGCTTTTTTCGTTAACGCGGTCTTCTCTTCGTTGAAGGGAAGCGCCGAGTTTGAAAGGCCGAGAAGCTATTCTTATGCAATCTAAAAGTTTTAATGACGTCGCGCCGCGGAGATAGCCAATATCCACTTGGTTCAGTCACTTTTTTCCCCGACACAGCCTGTCGTTTTCCTTTCATTCTGATGCAACCTTTTTGCGACGTTTTGCGCGCCAGTTATCACACGTCACTTTTTACCGCTCAAAGTGCGAAAGCCGCAACTTTCATAAATTACATTAATCAGTACAAATTTCGTTGCACCGGTCGCGAGAGGAAAAAGTACATTTGCATGGATTGCCGTTTTCTATTTATGTACGTTTCTTTCGCCGCTGGCCGGTCGCTGCGTTTTCGCGCGAAATGCAATTTCAAATTAAACCGGACGGTGGCGAAATATTTTTTCTTTGTCGAAACAACTCGCTCGTCAAAGCGTCAAACTGCTAACGAAATTTGTCGCGCAAAAAGGACCTTGGAAATTAGTCATTCGCGTTGATACAAATACTTTCGACAAGAGCGTCCGCCAAAATGAACCCGGCGCAACAGAAAGAATATTCAATTTTCAAGCATTCGCACGCCTTGTTGCCGCGGCTTTGTTCTTCGAGAATTACAAATTCAACATTGATGGCTCGACTTACGTTCCAAATGAAAAAATGTTTGCCCCAAATTTCGTCAAATTTCGTCAAATGTGTCAAAATGTTAAAAATAGTATTTTCATCGGGAAAATTGATTTATTCAAAGTAATGAATATATAAAAAAAATTTAGGTCGAGTAAATTTTCCGTTAAAACTTACGGTATTAGTAAGTAAACATGTTGGAAATCATACACATGTTGCCGTGTTGGCACAGTAAATGTTACTGAAATTACGTATATTTAGCAATTGTATTTTCAAAGAATACTTTTCTTGATGTACAAAGCATAAAATCGTGCTGTAATCTACCTTTAATGTAAATTATGTTTTTTTTTTTTTTTTTTTTTTTAAATCGAAACACAATTTTTAAACACCTATTTTCAGAGATTAAATAAACTTGAAATAACTTTACCTAAAGCGTAAATGAAACAATCATCGAATTCAATGAAGTAATCATAATTAATTGAATCAAATAATATAAACCGAATAATTTATTTGATCTAACTGAATTTCTTTTCAGCTATGCATTTAAATTCCTCTGCGTGTAAATACACGAGGCAAGTAATTGATCGATCAAAATTAAGTAGTATTCATAGTACCACGCGCGATGCTGATTATCATGCATGAATTCAAATTGATAGAGCTCGCTGAATCGACCGACTAAATGATAACGTCATTGTTCGAACGAGCACGCGAATGCCTATGATTTTAAATTGTCGAATTACGCGAAATGAGACGAACGATTGCCGTTCGCTTTTCCATTAATTCGTGCGCGGCGACTTTCACGCGGCGGCAACTTGCGGAGTAGCGTTACGGTCAGTGAAACAAAATTGTTTACGCCCGCCGCGGGTGCGACGCATTTCGTATTCCTCGCCGCGGCGTTTAATTTCGACTTATGCCGTTATTTGTTTCCTCGGTGCACTTGTCACTTCCGTTTTAAACGTTGCTTAGACAACGGTGCTTCCTACCGGCTTCTAGTATACGCGCAGACATCATTTATTCCGACGTTCGTTGTATTACTAGTAACTATTTAACTGTTATTTCACCCAAACGAAATTAGCAGCACTTGAAATAACTTGTATCGAATAAACTACAGTTTGTTTAAGCCGATTACCCTTAAATAACGAGCGAAACTTTTTTAATTTAACGTAAAATTTCTGTTTCAATAAAATATAAACGTTAATTTCTCAGTAACATTGAATCAAGATGAGACGATAAAATTCGTTCATTCACAAGCAATGTTTTAATGAATACCGAAATATCAATTGATAATGTTCAATTTAATTTATAAAAGGTCCAACTTTCATTCGCGAGATTATTTTTAACTTTTCGTTCTTTTTTTTCTCTTGCAATCAATTTCAAATATAAAACTAAAATAAATTTAAACAACGAATGATTTTAGCACCTCTCACTTTAAAACGTAAATAATGTAAAATTATTAGCTACAACAACGAAATCACCTGGCGAAATCTCTCAATACAAATTACACCGGTCGATCTTGAGCTTTGAAGCGCAACATGAATAGCAGCGGCAATCAATAAATCATTGATAAAGTTAACGTAGTTATAAAACAATGGAGTGGTAAATAACGGCCGAGTGTTGAACAGGGAATCATTACAACGGATTGCAAGGCTGCATCAGCGGGCCAATAGATTACACGGCCAAGAACGTGTAATGGCCGGCGGTGGTTGATAGTCTTGTGCCGGCGACTTGTTTCGGAATCGCGCCCTACGAATAGCCTACGCGCTCTCGGCCCGATGTGTAACTATAACCGAATAGTGTTACGGGCGTGTTTGCATGTCGTAGCGCGTAACCTAACGACCTTTCGGGGTTTAATGGCCAAGTCGACGCCGCGACCGCCATGGCCACACGCCGATCGATCAGCTGATAAATTGCCTTTAATGAAGCCACGCGCGCGATACCGAGCTCCGATTCGATTTACGAGTCAATCGTCATGCGCACTCGCTTTCGATGCGCTCCGTTCGCAACCTTTAACCCGCGATTCATTCTTCCGTCCCTCTGCTCGGTTTTACTATTCTTGGTTGCACCGTTCGGCATTTCGAAATCAATTTTTCCGGACTTTGCTTTTCGGTCTCGACTGTTAATCACGCGCGGATGAAAAATTGCATTGATGGCAACGACGGAAATCCCTATTATCGTTAATACAACCGCTTTTCCGATTTAGTGCCGTAAAGTGGATTGGAATGACAGAAAAGTGGTCACGAGTGTCGCGATAATAGTTCATCAGCGAGAAACGCGTTTGCCGTTGGCTAAGTAAATTATGACTCCGCGCCAACGATCACTGGGTGCGCGGAAAAAACTAAATTGTTCAAATATTGCTGCAAAGTTATGTCGTTGGGATATTTTCCACGGCATTCCGTGCGATTTCCGCGATTCGTTACAAAATAAATAATTTAAACAATGCTACGATTTTTATCGAATTTTGCATTAACGACGATATATATTTTACGTAAATTATTTCTTTATTGTCAGTTGATTATAGTAAATTACCTAACATAGTAATTATATTCATTAGTATACCTTAAGACTCATTTTTCTCGGAATTTGTTTTATTTGGTGAATAATAACGGCTGATTGAATCGCGGTGACTTTTGTTCCGAGGATTTTGATTTTCCATTTTTATGCATTGTTTTCGTTTAAAGCGTGTACGCACGCCGTAATACAACGCGTAATTTTATTATGGAACGACAGCGACTTTGTCTGGGTTTATTATGAGTTCGGTTAATACAAAATGTGAAAAATAAATTCACGGCCAGGCAAACTAGTGTTTGATATAAATCATCGCGCACGAAATATGGACGTATTGTCTTACGTAAATTCACGTCATTTTTATCTAAGATATGGTGGATGACGTTAATGGTCCATATTTTTCACGAAAAATGAGAAAAAAAATGTGGAAATTCGATGCCATCTATTCGAGCAGCCGAAAGCTGTTAACAGGAGCATCCCTAAAATTATTATAATTATAGGAAAGGTAGTTTAATAAATCAGTGGTTCGGTGTAGTTTAAGTGAATGTTCAATATATTGTATTTTCGGATTTAGAGATACGATAAATCACTGGAACACGTTCTATGGACGAAAGAAATTTTTTTTCAACGAATGTACGACATTTTTTCCATAGAACTCGATTGTCTAACTATCTCATTCATCAAATTATTTCCAGCAAAAATATCCCAAATTAAAACCTCTATACGATGTTTAATTACGAATTAAATGATTTACAATAATCGCATTCTCTCACAAAAACATTCCGAACAATCCACAATCTTCTTCCAAATGATAGTTTTTTGAATGTAAGTAAACCCATCGAGACCCTAAACGATTCCTCTTATCCGAAACGAAAGTCCTTTCCCCCGTGCGAAATTTCAAGTACACGTTTCAAGCACCGGGACCGTCGGCGCAGCTGCCGTCGACGTAAACATCGCGTGCACGACGACGGCGTCACAAGTTTGTAGGTGCAAACGAACGTAAGGAGCGAGAATGCCGAGGTGGCGGGTCTTGCGGGCTGCCTTGAGGAAGCGGCCGACATTAATGCACGAGTGGAGCGCGCGAGATCAAAGATCCGGGGACGATCCGAGAGCCACGCCTAGTTAAGCGCGGCTCGATGTGCCCCGTTATTTGCATGTGCTCAACGCCCGAGATTTCTTGGCCGGACGGTTTTGATTTAGCCGCGAGCCGCCGGGGGCCGCGCGGCCGAGCCCCGGCTGCATCCTAATTACCTCATTTCGCCGAAAACCAGCCGGAATTCGGGATAACGCTCTTCGAGTGAGCCAGCCTCTTTGACGTCCCGCCGCGAGTCGCCGTCCTTGTCGGGCCGCGGGCGCGCGAGCGAGACGCTCGGAGCGCGGGGTCCTCGAGACGCCGGCGGAATGGCGGCAATGGCTTTCATAAATCTCTGTCGTAAAAAGAGGATTTATTCGAGGGTGGCCCCGCGCCGTGATCCCGTTTCCATTGAGTCCCCCACGCAGGGCCTCGTTAGCGCGGCGATAAAGCGTTTAGCCGTCCGTCGCTGTCACTTCCGGCAATCACTTAGCGCGCCCACTTTTTCCACCGAGCCCTGCCCTCCGGCCGCAAACTTCCGCTCATCCTCGACTCCCCCGACTCGACCCCCACCGCCTTCGCCAACGTCTAAGTCGCGCTCTCCATCATCGGCCGACGATATTGAAGCCGATCGCGCTCGATAAGTCACGCGATGGACACGATTTTCATACGTCATCTGTCGAGGACCGGCTGCGTTTTACGGCGCTGCGGACTTGTCGGAACGAGCTGGAAGAAGAATGGCGCCGAGACTCGGTGCGCGCCCGATGGAATTGTCAAAGCGCCGTTAGAAGTCGCGCGCATTACCGATTCAAGTTTTGATAGCGGCGCTTTACGTGACCGGAATCGCGGCCCGATCGCGATTCCCGGGTAAATTATAGTTTCACTTAACGTTCGCTTTATGCCCGCCAAAACCGCTCGACGCGTTTCGTTTGATATATTAACGCAAGTCAAACATTAATCAGCGTCCGGTCGGCCAAGTTAATCGGCAATTACGCCCGGACGGAATTGCAGTTTTATGAGGAATTTCGGGCCAAGTTCGTCAATGCGCGACAGTCGTTTTGGCTATTTTATTACGCCAGCCGTTTTTGTATCCTTCGGTGGATCGGAGTACATTGGCCCGCGAGTTAATTGAAAAACTTTTTTTCATTTAAACTCGCGCCGAGCGGCGTACGTCGGTGAATTAAATTCCCTTAATCTTTGTCATTTCTTCGGCAACTTTCCCATGACTGTAAAGCAAAATTGAGATGGAAATAAGAGATTTTACAACGGCGTTTCCCTCTTTTTCTTTCCTTTCTTTTTTTCTTTTTTTATTGTATCCTCTTCGTTCATTCGAGTTCATCTGCTTTGGCGATATAAGGGCAGCGAGAGAAAACGACAGTGCGTGTGAATTTACGTCGTCGTTTGATTATAATTTATAATTCGCGGCATTAATTCGCGCGTACTGATCGTTAAAAAATGGAATGACGTTTTTTACCACGTGGAAATTGATAATATATTTTACATATACTGCAGAAGCTTTGCACCACTATATGCCGCAATTTTATGAACTCCCGACACTTGACACAATTTTTTCTAATATATATTACGAAAAATATTTTTTATTTTATTTTGCTTTGCATTATCAACTATAATCAGTAACATCTTTTACACTTCTTTTCTTCGTTTTAAACTTAAATGATAGAAATTGTTTGAACTTTTCACACTTTACTCGTATTTCTTTCCTGTTTAACTATTTCGTCTGTGACAAATAATTTCTTTCTTTCTGAAGGTACTGTAGAAGGTGAAAAGCCCGGAAAATCCTCTGCCAGGCAACTAATGAACCCGTTTGGTTCCGTGCTTCGATGATGAAAAATGCTTCTGTGTCTCGATTACGTGGGTGAAAACGTGTTAGAGGAGCTTTTGCGTTTTTCAGCTACATAAAAATTGTCAAAGTAACAAAGCAGGTAAATTAACGAATGGCAAAATTACACCAAGACAAATAACAACAAAAGGCATAATCAATCGAAACGAGGAGCATAATTCATTTTTCTTTTGTTTCATTTATTCCCCCCCCCCCCCTCTTTTGAAACGTTCCAAATTGATTTAATCAACAAGTCGGCAAGTTCTTCAACTTCTCTTTGCCTTGCAATTTCGTTTATTCTTCACGAATTTGTTGTTAAAAGCTTATAACTTACAAGAAGCTTTCAAAATAATCTTTCAATTAAGCAAGTTTTTGTTGCCGTGCTCTTGACTTTAAACTGAATTACAAGAATGGAGATTGAGTATTCCGGAATTGACATTCGCGGGTGAAAAACGCCGAGTCATTTTTTGAATGAACTTCGGGCACAATGACCTGTTCGAAGTTTGTTACTCACTATAATCACGAGGATAATTCGCGATTGTATGAAGACGTCGTGGTGAGACAAGCTTTGTATTCCGTCGCCACTCCATAACGCCAGTTACAACACACGAAATCTTCACTTACTAAGCAATTATAAACTTAAGAGTTGCCGAACAAAGACTTTTGAAACTTGGTCACTTGTCACTGGAGGAGTCATATTAAATAGATAAGGCATCGGACTGTAGACGACGCCAACACAATCCCCGCGATAACACACTTAAAACTTTTCGACAAACAGAATGTTTTGGTGGAACCGCTATTCTGATATAAATTCTACTACAAACTAATCGGCTTGAATAAGCGTAAAATAAAACGAAGAAAGCTCGTCAAGAATATGCAAAATGTTCGAATTCATTATGAATTTAAAAAAAATTCTACAAAGTCGCGAATTTAATTTGAATACAAAGATTTATGAAAAGTCGATTGCATTAGTTTCGTAAATTGAAGAATTCGTTTCAATCATACTATCTTTTAACGCGAAAAAGTGATACTGTCGTTTTAAGAATTTTTCAAATAGAAACACTATTAGCTGACAGAAAACTTATCAACTTACGCTTGAGAAAAAAATTGTATTTATGTTTAATAAATTTCGTACTTGACACACCTAATTTGATACATACACTTTATTCAGTTTTATTCAACAAAGAGATAATTTGGGTAATAATTTACTTTTCACTGCTGGGTAATTAATTAAAATCAATTTTCAACAATTTCATTATAAATTGTTATCTAATAGAAACCAATGAGCAATGATATTTTTTATTAACTTGAATTGATTGGAAATGGCTTTGGCTTTGTTTCTTCAAGCGTTGCACACTCCGAGGCATTGGATACATTGCCATCTTAGCATGCGAGTAGTTTCACGTGTTCGCAAATACTCAAGTGTGCCTTAAGTTTCGAAAACAATTTGGAAATCGTGAAACCAGGAACTTTATGCATATATTTACTGACGTTGTCTGTCAAACTCCCCGCGAGGCCCGAGCCTTTCATTTTGATACGACTCATGACAATTCCGTTCCGTAAGTTACACAGCCACCGGCGAAGCTACCGTGCGTGTGTACATGGCAAAATGCTATGCAAATTGCATAGGTGAACTTGGCGCGTTTCAACACAAAGTTCTGCCGGCATTACCAGCGTGTATTTTTATTACGTATCAATCTTACGCGCATCATAATGTCAATTGCCTGTAACTCCGAGACACGTATTCGATGAACCGGAACGTACGTTTCATCTGAAACTAAGGCAGGAAATATGCTGACAAAGGCACATGAAATGACACAGCATTGCTCGAGTTGGAATTTGAAAAAGGAAAAATTAAAAAAAAAAAACTAAAATGTATAGTAAAAATAAATGCATGTTACGCTGTCATGAACAACGTCATTATTTTAGATTGTACATTCTACAAACGTTAACACCATTTCTTCATCCAAAGTGTTTGTTAATACCAACAACCTATTTTTTCTGTTCGTAGTTCTTTAAAAATAACATTTGTGAAATATTTTTTCACTTTTTCAAATTTTTCAGTGCATCATAAATTCTTTTTAAATTAAACGTATCATTTTTCCGTCAAATTAATTTTATTAATATCTGTTCCTCTTAACTTTCCGCCCTTGCAGAAAATGCATTTTATTCCAAACATAGAATTTTCACTCAAACGCTTTGAGTTGAATTTCGTGCTTTTGACGAGTATTTTTTAATTTCCTACGTCTTGGGCAACACGCGGCTTTTTATTCGGGCAATTTGGGTGGAGCGGATGGTGAAAAAGCTACAACCGCTGCACGCGTTTCCGCTTTCTTTGCGCGCAACGATGACTGATGAACGAACGATGCAGTGCAACAAAAGAATACTCGACCGGAAAAACAAGGCAGAAACGCAAGAAGCCGATAAATATCCGCGTATCGGTTTTGAAAATCGCGCGCGCAGCTTTTTGCCTCGACTCGGCAGCTACTTGTCGGCAAATCGCGGATATCGCGGTTGACAGCTCTCGGATTGGTTCGCGTCGGCGAGGGGAATACAAAAAGCGCTTTATCCGCGGACGCGCGCTTGCGTTGATTTATTCGTGCGCCCTCTCGGTTCGTCATTAACGTCGGTGCATCGCGACTTTGAGATATCGTTCGTTCGACTAACCCCGAGACGGCGAGTGATCGTTAAAAAAGATTCGACGCCGTTCGGCCATTGTATGACTTTGGCGCGGGCCAATGCGAACAACGCGCATGACAATTCTTCCTTTATCCCCCCCCCCCCTTTTCGACTTTTTTTTACTGTTTGCCCTTTTTTCAGTCACGTTTCACGGTGGCATCGATTTATCAACATTTCCACGGCTTTTCTTTCCTTTTCCCTTTGTACACTTACGCGCGAGTTCCGATTCATCAACAGGAAACAACGCGCCGAGCGCGACTACGTAGAGCGTTCTCGCACAACAAGATCGTCCGGCAATTTTTGAATTATTGCACCGTTTCACGCCGTATTGGCCACTTTGTCGTTTCATGCGAAATTTACATTACATCGACCGTCGATTGTTTGTGCGTAACGCTGCTCCATTTTTCTAATTCTCGTTTTCGTTTTTCTTTTCTCCCGCTTGGCTTTGCTTTTTGTTTGGTTCGGTATAGTTGTAGATTGATTTTTGATTCGAGAATATACCGGTGGCAATTAAGTGGATCTTGTTTAACCGCAATTAATTCGTGGGTTAAGTAACGCTTGTTGCTGCCAATCACGAGGGATAAATGTGACCGCAATCACAGTTCGGACCCTTCATCCATTATTAGTGGACAAGGTAAAAAATTGACAACGCTGAATTAGAATAATTTGTGAAATCGATATTGTTTAGATGAAATTTACTATATTTGATAGCCAAAGATAAAATTAAAGTGGTGCATTGATAACGTTTTTGTAATATTCTTAACGAAAATTTTATGTTTCACTGATTTAAGTGAAATATATTTTGAGATAAAATTGTTTTGAAACAGTTATACAAATGTTGTATTCAGCTAAAAATGTTTTGTGTTTTTAAAAAATAGACACTAGAATCAAACAAACAGTTACGACTCATAAAAGCTGTAAAAAATTATAAAAAAATAGTGTAGAAAAAAACCGGTCTGCTCTGGCGACGACAAATACTGACTACTAATTTTTTCGTCAAGTTCGAATGCATAGTCAGGAAAACCCTGTGACCCATTTTCTATACAAGCGCTCTCTGTTCAAACAGTATATTTGCCGTCAAAGTCTTCGTTCTTTGTTCCAGGTTATGTAATTTTAATTTCCGATGCGAACAATTCTTGAATACGAGATTGATATTGGCGGTTGTCTTGTTGATAAAACCCGAGACTCTGCGATCGATTGCATCGGAAAGCTAATTTATTGATTTTTAAATTCAATATCTCATTTTATCAATATCACATCTACATTCATTGTTTTATTAATAAAATTAAATTGTTCAAGAAAGAAAGGAAATTAATTATTGTGACATTAATTTTCATAGTCAATAATATAATTTAACGGTGGAAAAGTGAACAGTTTAATTCCATTACATTCATCACTTGAAAAATAATACGGTAAGAAAAAAACTGCTTTTACAATTAAGAACAAAATAATTAAACAAAGAACCCAATAAATAATTGATGATAAAAAACACTTTCTAAATTCGCTAATATTATAATTATCTCTGCGAAAAATGGAGCTTATAATTTTACAATAAGTTAATAACAAGTAACTTGCATCTTCTTACTTCTATTTTATTTTTAATTACCATCTTTAAATTACACGATTATCCGAGAACTTACAAACCAAACAGCGAAATGTAGCTAATGTCATTCAACGTCAATTCCGATCTAATTCCACCAATTTTATAGCTACTTTCCTCGACTCACACCCGTGTCAATCCATAAATATAGTCGAAACATTTTTCACTTTTACTACCAGTATATATCCCAATGTAATTAAGATCAGCCAAACGTCAGTTCAACGAGACAAGTAATTAGTGTTTTTCGATGCCCCCAAAATACTTGCACAAAACTAATGCCACTACTTGAAACGCTGGAAAAAAGTAATAACCAAAGAGCTGACTTTTTCATACCTCTTCTTTTTTTTACTACATACTTTTCCTCTTTCTCGCGCTCTTATCGGTGTGCAGACCTCGCGCCGGAGTGAGGAAATTTTCCGTAATGTTGACTCGCCGGCAATTTGGAAAATGTTCGACGCGCGCGGGCTGCCTCTTATTAAGTGTCAAGAGTCAACATATTCGGCGCGCGCACGTACCTTTCTTTTCGCGCGCGCGCCCCGAGAAACAACTTCATCAAGGAAAATTACAAGAGAGAATCCTAGCATAAATAGTATTTGCCAACAAGTTACCGCTGTAAGCCGTCCGGCGGACGGATGGATGGCTCAAGAAATTAAGAGGGACTGCTCTTGTTTCGTTTCTAGTAGTTAAAGGGGAGTTTATGCTCCAATTACCTCCTTTGCAACGCTAAGTCGCACCCTTTAACTCGCGTCGTGGCACTCGCGCAAGTGAAGTGCACGCGAAAACCGCAATAACGGACGAATTATGAATCGCGCTTTGCTGACTTTCAACCTTGTCTCCAAGCCGAACCACTGTCACTCGAATACCTCGAAAGGGACTGACAGAGACAAAGAAACAGGGAGGAAGGGACGGAACTAGACGCCCTCTTTCGAAGCGGCACTTATTCGACGAGATTGGCAAGAAAGGCTTGCGCAAAAATGATGTAGGAATCATGCGCTTGCAAGTCGATGCTTGCAACTTAATTGGGCGGCATTGATCAAAGAAACGAATAAATAAAGAATCATGTACATTTATCATTTGTTTGAAAAATATCTACATGGACAAAAATTGGTGAAAATTACTCGCTAGTAAGAACAGTGTGGATATATTTTTCAAAATAAACAAAACGTTTACTGATACTGTATAAAAATAATGATATAATAAATGATGAATTATGAATTTATTAATTTTCTATTTTGGGTATAATCTTTATTATATAAAAACATTTAAGTTTCATACCAAAAATTTATTTCGAATGTGAACACATTTGTGAAACATTTTTCTTCCAGCTTTCGGCGTCTCTTCGGCAGCTCCGTTATCAACGTGTCTTCCGACTTGTTTCACTTTGAGTAATGGCCGCATGACGGTTGCAATTAAACTTGCAACTCGGCCCGTCCGATAAGCGCGAAATTAATTAGGACCGGCAGATACAATCGGTCGTGGATTTAATGATTTTCTTGCGCGAGGCGCCCTGTTTATTTTCGTTGGCCAGGTGAAAGCTGTTGTTAATTGTTTATCGACACTGTTTGATCGTTCGCTCTTTAAGCCACGATGGTCTTTTTATAATAGCCATATAAAATGGGTTAAATAGCGACGTGAAAAGTCGCGCTGGAAAAGTTCCGCTTCATTTACTTTTGATCTTGGTTTATTTAGTTTTTTTCACTTTTTCCTTTTTTTTTACTTCTTTCGTTGTTTTTTGCACCTGACTTTATGTAGGTTAGGACCAATTGAACGGTGGAACAATGTTCCCAAAGTTTACACAAGTTAAGTTAAAATATATAACTGCGATCGTAACAATAATTTGCCGGTGACTCTATTTGTATTTCATGAAAGTAATTTTTTACTTTGAATTCGTTTAGCAAAACTTGATTCACAATTGTTGCGATTAAAGAAATGATTACAAATCGATATATTGTAATAATAAATTCTCAAAACGAGCACGTTTTAGAGTTTGTGACAAAATAGACACGTTTCGATTACCAGACGAGAAGAAGTACGTTTCAGGTTGATAAAAAAAAAGAGGCACATTTCAAGTATTGGAGCAAAATTCGCCAAATGACTTTTTATTGCAGACTTCAAAATTTAAATTTTACATGACTGACATTTACAAAGATAATTTAGAGAAAAATTTAAATTTGTGGAATTAAAATTGTGATATTTTTACGAATGATATTAACTTGAAAAACTTTTTTCCACCTTTTATTGTACGTCTATTTTGCCATCTCCCTCTTTTCATTACAACGCAGAATAAACAACACGACACCCTCGATAAAAAAAAGAAAAAAAGCAGAACAAAAAAATTTAACTCCCCTCGTAAAAACTAACAAAAAGTACCGTCTATGAACAAATATTTACGATTTCCCGCTCTCGCGTCGAAAGTCCCGCATAATTGTGACGGCGAGTTTTCCAGCGAGCACGCCGCTAAATTGTTCGATGCAAGAGTAATGCTCGAAACTTTTGATTTTTGTTGAATGACGTTTCATTGAATTTGCAGAGCGTCGTCCCTCACGGATAATTGGGGCGAAATAGTTTTTTATTTACACAAATTTTGACAAGAGTGGCTCAATGAAATTCACGCTTGTTCGCGGTTAAAAAATGATATAGACGAGCGAAACGATGAAAAAAAAAAGATTAAAAAAAGGTAGAAAGGGCAAAAAGATAAAAGAATAAAAGAGGCAAAAGCGCTGAAAACGGAAGAATGAACGAGAGAAGGGAAGAAAGAAGAGCGAGACGGAAAGAGGTTATTTTTCTTTATTATCCGAGCGAGGGTGTATGGCCGTTACTTTTACTCTCGGCCGAGGGATCGATTCCGTTTGCCGAGCTTGCCGAGAGTGTCTGGATCACGTGTGTTCGTCCTTTTAGCGCACGATTCTTCGCGAAATGACCCGGCCGGGTGTGTGTACGTGGCCGTCGATGACGCGGCCGTAATGCAACGCCATTTTGCTTTATCGTTGACGGTGTTTGCCCGAGTTGTGTTAAGTATTTCGAATCAGCAGATGCGGTTTTATTGCATTAGCATAATGAAATTCGACCGAGAATTATTTGAAATGCAGCGCTGCCATGTACAATACAATTTCGTCCGCGACGAAAAAGTCCACCACGCGCGTTTTACAGTGACAATCGCTGATCGCACTTCGTTTGATTTAGCAAAATGATATCGCGCATGCAACCGTTATTTCGAAATATTTGCATCAAGGATAACGAAATGTGATTACGGGATTCGCGAATAAATAAATTCAGTGTGCAGAATGAATAATCTTTCCATTTAATTCCTCAGGAATCAAGCATCAAATTTTATATACGATGTGATGATTTATTAATTCGTAAGAGGATTAACATTACCATGAAAAATGAAGGGAAAATGGACGGAAATGAATAATTCGCTTTTATTAGTAGAGGTAATATGTAAAAAAAGACCAATCGCAAGCAAGGATAATACTTGAGTAACATTTTCCAATAACTACTGCGAAAATTATGAAGAACTTATTAGAAATCTGTCACAATTGCTCATGAGTCTCGTGAGTGACTTCTTATAAATCTTAATCGTACTCAACAATGAGAATTCATTCCGATCTTTCATTTCAGTGCTTTCGAAATTTGATAAACATACTTGAAAACCAAATTTCTTTTGGCACAATTCGGCATGTGAATTTCATAAATGAAACAATTTGAATATTTCTAATAATAATCTACTGTAACAAAAAAATATTACTTTTTCAATAATTACTTTCTTCTACAAGACAATATGTTCTCCTGAACTTTGAAAAATATCTCATTATAAGTAAACTTCTTAGTCATCAATACTAAACAAACCCCACAAACGTACTTAAATCTTTATCCTAGTGCTAATACAACCGATCCCGTCGATCATCGCATCATTTAAAACATTATCTCACGTTCGATAATTCGTATCCTCTTGACGACGTCGCAAACGACATAAGCGGATCCGACGAACTTATCAACGAGAGAGATGAAGGTGATCATCTCGACATCTTCGCATCAGCGGCAATTCGCCGAGCTTCTAATATCCACGACAAATCCCGGACATAAACCCGTCAAATTAAAACGACTCTTTCACCGTCACTCTCGTACCGACTGCCTCTATTGATTAAACAAGAAAGACAGTCGCGAGGAAAAAAATAAAGACGACACTTTTGCCTCCGGGGAATTTCGCGAGGAACGTCGTCTTGCCGTGAGCTCGCGATCGGTCGAATAACGCGGACAAATTGTCGCGTGTAATAACGTAGCAGGCGCGCTCGACGGGAACGTGGCAAATGGCGGCGCAGCCCGTCGAACTCGCTTTAAAAAAAATGCTTACGCTCAATTCTCGTCGCGGGTTAAATAAATTCAGCGCCGCGCGAAATCGCGCGGAATAAACGGCGCGTCGCGAGACTGTCAATTTGGTCGTCGAATTAAACGCGCTCGCTCAGGACCGAGCCACAATTGGTGAAAAGGAAAAATAAAGGGACAAATACGAGCGGTTCGTTAAGCGCCGCGGAACGGAAAGACAGCGTCGTTTCGTTGAACGTTACGTTCGTTGACTCGTCACGCCTAATTCGAGGACGGTTTACCGCGCCTGATAAAGCGAAGCACTCAGTCAAGTCGAACGGCTGAATTTCGTCGGGAAGCAATCAACCGCAGCCGATGGTACTCGAGCATCCCCGTCGGGGCGTCGTTCTTTCGATTCTTTTCGTCTTTAAAAATGCGCGCCCGACTCGACCAGTACTATCTTTTGAGTAGGTACATTCGGACTGACGGCTTTAACGAACGCATCTTCCGCATGAAACTCTTCGGCCAATCGAGCCGCCGAAATTAGACCGGATCGAGTGGACTTTTTGTTCACTTGACCCTCCCTCCCCCTTGCTCCTCGCGTTCAAGAGCTCAGTTGGCTCCAATCATTGCAATCGCTACGCAACCGCAAGGCTTCTTCGAAACAATGCCACCAACAATCGCTCCGCAAGTTGGAATCGCCGGAACGTTTGTCTAATATCCACCGAATGCAGCCAGCAAACTCCGGGAAATTCCCCATTGGCTGACGTAAAATTTCAATTAATGGTCGAATTCTCCTGTAGCACGTACCCCTTAGCCCCCCTCCCTCCTTCCTCCGGCCGAAAGCAGGGATGAGTTTCAACGAGAATCTGTTATCTTTCGTGACTTTGCTGGCTTTTTTTAGCAAAAATAGTTGCTTTCGCGGGAAATAGCACTGGACAAGGAGGAAAAGTTTCGGGTAAAATATGTTGACGCGAAGAAGGCGAGAAACAAGACACTGATTGTAGCTTTAAAAGAGGGGACGTTTTTTTTTTTTTTTCGTCATACGGCAGATTTATACTTGCTTCATCGACAACGTCGTGTTGCTTGGCGTCGCTAATCAGCCGAGGGTGAATCAAGGGGAAACGATGGGAGGAAGGAAGAGGAGATGCGAATCGAACGACAAAAGTGGCCGGAAAGTTCGGCCGGGGTGAAATTTGACTGTCGCCGGCAGGCGGGACCGAGGCGCCGCAGAAAAGCGAAGAGGGTACTTACGATTCCGGGCGCGCCTCGCCCCGGCAACTATCAAGTTTTCCGCGCTCCGTTCTACTTATGTATTCGTCGTGTTCGCGGTTTAATCAGCTAGTAGCCCGATCGCGTTCGAAAAGCGACGGAATAACTTTGGGGCCGAATGATTCTGCCGCCTCGGCCCGTCGGAGCCCTCCGCCCCCCCCCCTACCCGCGCCGCCCCACCGCCGTCGCTCGTCCCCCGCCGCCTCCCTCGTCCCCACCCCCCACCTCTCCTCACCACCCTCCTCATCTCTCGCACTCTCACTTTATCCTCTCTCCATCTGTTTCTCCTCCACTTTCCTCTCTTCTTCTCCCTCTTCTCTTTTTTTTTTTCCTCCTCCCCCCCCCCCCTCTCTCTCCCCCCTTCCTCTCTTCTTCCTCTTCCTCTTTTTCTCCTCTCCCTCCCTTTCCCTCCCCCTCCTTTCCCTCCCTTCTTTCTTTCGTTTTTTCTCTCCCCTCTCTCCCCCTCCCTCCTTCCCCCCTCTTTTCCTCCTTCTCTCCTCTCCTTTTCTCCCCTCTTCCTCCCCCCCCCCCCCTCTTCTTTCCCTTTTCCCTCCTTTCTCTCTTTTTTCTCTTTCCTCCTCCTTCCTTTCCCTTCCTTCTTCTTGCCCCCTCCTTTCTCTC
>JABFOV010002976.1:0-17842 GCA_022817685.1 Aradophagus sp. ZL-2020 | reverse complement strand
ACATACATTAATTAAATGAGTTTATATTTACATTATTTGGAAAAATGTTTGTGTAACTAATTCGAATTTAACAATGAATTTGAATCTAATTATGACATACATTTGGTTTCTACTAAATTACATGTTTCTATAGATGAATGTTAATAAATTAAACGGACAAAATTTATGTTGTGTATTTATTCTGACACATTTACATAAGAGTAATGCTCTATTTTGAAACTGACGAACAATACGGGTATTGGTCATTCGTAATTTATTTCAACATCAATAGTGCATAATTAGTGTAATACAAAACAATTGTTGTAGATAAACATTGTCATAGTATTCTCATACTACAAGGAAAAGTAAATAATTACGTCCTGTGTAGTGGAAGGGTCACAAATACAGAAAGTCATAACGTTTACAAAATAATTAATTACACGCAGTGTTTTGATGTTATTTACCGATCATTGTTCGAGTAAACGGTTATTGAAATTGCAATATTTATGTACGACTGCATAAATTTAATGTCATTAGCGGGTAAAATTTTTCATCCTAGATCAAGCGCGAGCTTCACTCTTGCAATTTCCTTGAATTGATGTAAATAATAATTTCAACACATCGAATTACATTCGTCCACGTAATTAACGTAATTAATGTTTCCTCATTGTATGAAATGACGTTTCGGTTGATTGTTTTTACCTTCTTCAGATCTACATAAATAATACGTCAAAATAAATGCTTAAATAAAAATGAAACTATACTACACTATTGAATTACAAATAACTATTTACAAAAATGTAAACCTAGTGAAAACTCACCCCATATATTGAGCTTGTTGATATCCTGCAAATTGTCCGTACGTGTATCCCTGCATTCCTTGCAGGAAACCACCGGCCTGCATTTGTGTTGCCGTTGTAGGATAGGACTGCGGCGGGTACCAGTAGCCCAGTTGTCCAGCTCCACCGACACCGCCAACTCCACCTACCCCGGCGACACCAGCTGCAGCAGCAGCCGCTGCCGCTGCCGCCGCGTAGTAGGGATACGTTGCCGATGATAAAGCCTTAAATAACAAACAAAACGCGTAAAAGTTTTGTTATTCGAGTTATTAATTGGGCATCACCTCGCGGCGTCACCTTGCAATTCCAGTTTCCCAACATTCAAACAGTTAACAAAGTTGTCATTAAGTTTCGAATTCTCGCAAATCCTTTGAGCTGTGAATTCGGGAGTATCATGGCACCGTAGCGATGGAAGTTGTAACACGGTTCGTACTCATATTGGACTTATGCGTCCGGGGAATAGGGATCAATTAGGGTGATGTCACAGGGCGAGCAAAAGCGGAGGGATTGATGGCAACAGCGACGGAACGGCATAAGGGGCTGACCTCTCTCGTCTCTCCCATTCCCGGTCAGAGTGTATATACTTGTTCTAACAGCTCTAATTGCAAAGAGACCCTTCATTTCTACGAATCGGAGAGAGAAGTTCACGACACCACTGATAATATGTCAGCTTTCGGTCGACTCGACGAGATCGAATGAAAGATGAGAAAGTGGGTAATTTAATGAATCTAGGACACTTGGCCAAAATCATTTCGTCAAAAACCATTTGGTCAAGAGGTCATTTGGTCGAAAATTGTTTTAATTTTTTCCACATTATTAATATTTTGTTACAAAACTATCTGTACCTATATCTACTTGCCGATTGCATTAAATTGTAAACTATTTTTCAATTGTTCTGTCAATTCAAATTTGAATATATTTCATTTATTATATTTGCATTTATGTTTTATTATAATAACATAACTGATTGTCACTACAGATGTAATTTTCTTGTTCAATTATACCCATATTAAAGGATCAGGCATTATTTATATTTAACTGAATTATTAACTGAATTTAACATCACTTTTGTTAATATGTTTACGATTATGGATCGCGATTTTTCCGAAAACAGCTTTGGATTTTCGAAAGAGAATTCGTAACTCAATTAGACTTGAATAAAAATGCGTGTTTACTTACTTGTCCGGTTTGTTGAGCGTTGTTTGGGTCGCCGCTTTCTTTGCCCCAGCTGCATTTCACCGTTTGGCCGTTGATATCAGTGTTGTGAACAGCCACGATAGCATGCGTGGCTGACTCCTTCGTGGAAAACCTGCAAAATTATTCATGCTAATTAGTTTGAGTTTTAATTTATTTTCTTCAAAACTGTTGACCTTATCTCAACCGAGCCCAAGTAAAATCAATCCTCCGTACGCCCACTAATAACCTGACTTGCTCTTCGACTTTTATTTCCATAATGAATTGACGAGTGGAGCGATAATTCCGAGTGGGAAAAAGTAATTATCATGGCGAGGTACACGGCGCTGGTTACTATTGATTAGGGATACTTTGGACAGGTGAAATTTATTAATCGGTTCAATTATACGCGATTAAACCAGTGCGTCGTCGCTTTGCCATGAATCTAAACTGGAAAAGGACGTAACAACAGCTGCCATTGCCAGTAATGCATTAATATAGATTTTTATCCGGAATGACCCACATAAACATGTCATTTTTAGCTAAATTACCAGAGGTAATCCGTCGTGTGAATTGGAGCGCGTTTGCTTTTCCGCGCGACGTTGGAAGATTTAAAAAAACCTGTAATGACTACACCTCTCTTAAACGAAAGTCCTCGTTTCACATCGAGGCGACAAAGCAAAAAGTTTTTCATCAATCGTTAGGTCAACCGTGCTTGCGAGTGCACGTAAAGCGCTGTTTGTACGAGCCGGAGCGTCAGTCGAAGATTTTTTTCCTGGACGCTGCGATAATGTGGATAACCGCGCGAGCGCGTAATTCTCAGGCAGCAAAACGGAAAGCTGGAGACGGTGCTAAATTGACGTTAGGTTACAAAGCCATCGAGACCCGGAACATTTGTCTCTCGCATGAGATCTTGCAATCTCCCGAGTCCTCGACTACGCTCTATTAATTCACAAGGACTTGACAGAGGCGAGCTTCATTGTGCTATGACACGCTCGACAAGCAAGATGCGAATCCCATAGGAATTATAAAAGCTAGTCGGTCTTTGAATGCAAACGACACGGGAGAAAAAGTATCGAGGGCTCGGTCAGAGTCGCTCCAAGATTTTCGCATATTTTATAATCTCTTCATCAATTCACTCGTTTTCGGCCGGACCCGGAGAAGAAGGGGCCGGCCACAGAGGGATTAATAACAAGGAAGTCAAGTACCCGAATCCTCGGTAGGCCAAGTAGTACACCGTGACCCGCAACGTCAAAAATGGCGCCGACTGCCTACAATATTCATCATCCGCCGAAAATTGTATTCTAATAATAAAGTGCGGACGACAGGCCGGCAGCTTAGTATAAATTTATTTTCCGAGTTAAAAGTCTTAAAAGAAAAATGTGATTGGACGCCCTGCATAATTTGTTAGAAAATACATTTAGCCATGAGATGGAACGAACAGAAAAAAAGCAGTTCTAAAGGAGAATGAATGTCAGAGTGCCGCGTCTTCCTTTCACTTTTCTCGTCTCGTTTTTCACCCTTACCGCGAACCCCTCCGACCTTTCGAGGCGCTCGTTAGTTCGCGTTGAGACAGGTCATGACAGACTCCTTATTGCCAGACAAGTCTTATACATGACAGAGTAAATAAAGATTAAAAAGTTACGCCATTTCAAAATGATAAATTGAATTTACATTTGAGTTGCGTTAGCGAGCAAAGCGAAGACACATTGACGCTGTTTTTCACGTCACCGTGATAGACTGGTCGTTGAAAAATTGCTAAAGTCTACAGTGAAATGATTAACACTTAAACTGGAAAATGCATTGTTCGCCGAGCAAATGCCAATTTAATCGCTCGTGTTGTGCTACATGAAAGGTTAAAATTGTGAAATACGTACCTAACGAAAGCGTATCCTTTGTCCTTAAATACGCGGATTTCTTGAATCGATCCAAATGGCGCAAAGGTTTTTTGCATTAGTTCTTCTGTTAAACCGTTGGTCAGGCCGCCACAATATACTGTACAATTTGTCGGGCTACTTTGATTGTACACCTCGTCAAACGTCAATGGCTTCGCATTCGCTGAAATCAGATAAATGAAATTCCAAATCACGATTCAGTTTCGAATGAAAAATTTGCAATTCTATCACAAATTTATGTTACGTATAAATATATGCACGTAAGAAATACTGGATTATCGAGTGAATTTTCATTTACTGCAACAATTCAATTTTTACATTACTTATACAAAACTGAATATTTACATGACATGTCATTATTATTGTATTTATTTAATGTTATTTTAACTGTGAAAATTAAGTTACTGGAGGCAAAGCGTATATTCACACACATCATGATAACCGTAAAAGCTGGAAAGCAAATGATATATAAAAAGTAAAATAATGTAACTATGTCTAATAATAATAGTTGTCGAAATTCACTCCGATTATGAATACATTGTTCATTAAAAAAAAGTTATAAATACATAAATCTATATATATATGTATATATATAAATATATAGGTAGTATATTTATATAGGTGATTCCCTCATGCGATTAAAAAATTAAACTAACACAGGAATTCAAGGTTTGCACAATTTCAACAGTTCGTTATTACGCTCTTGATAATTAAATAATAATAAACTATTTTCGTATTCAAGCTCAATGTACAAATTGGTGATATCGGGTGAAAAACTAAATTTTAACAGACATTTTTTCGACGGATTAGGCATTATACACAATACAAACGAGACGAGTAAGAATTAGTACAAAAATAACAACAAATTATTAACCAATCAATTTTGTGTTGTTATTAAACAAGGAATTAAAATTATTCATGACTAAAACATTATCATGTTTTCCAATCTACATATCAACTATAACTACTACAAAATATTATTACTCGACAGCAAAAGATTATGCAAAAAATATTTTCCAAATTTTCAAATGTTCAAAAAAAAAAAAAAAAAATGCTCAAATAAAAGTTTATTCAATATTTGTTTCGTATTTGATAGGTTTCAAAAACATACCATTCGATGCATATTTTGCATAAATACAAATATTTCGGTAGATAAATATGTATATTATGAAATGTATTTATCATGCTACCATTAAATATATATTATATTGTTAAGATCATTGTTGCATTGTTATTAAACAATTGTTCATCGATTTCCATATATTGTTTTCTTATAATATGATTCAAAATTTTCTATATGAATTGATTAATATTATTTTGTTTTCATTTTGTATAATTGCAAACGCACGCTGTTGTCGGTATCGAATACACTCAATTTACTTGGTTTCACTTTATTTCAAAAGTCAATACATTAATTTCGAGCAATCGTATAATGAGGAACGTATTTAACTTATTAAATATATTTGGAAACAATTTGAAATCCACGTTCGCTGGAAAAACTAGAAATCTTTATCATCGTTTATAAAATATTATTATTAAAATTATGTTGCATAAGTTGGTATCCAAAAAATGCAGTAAAATTTTACGGTTTATTTCGACGCGTGTTCTTAAGTAAATACGTACATTGATAAAAAACTAATTTATTTTAAATATTACTTTTCAATTCTTAATCATTTGCATCGTTTTAATCGGGACTGCAGACGGTTGAAACTTGTTCCTCCTAACATATGCGTTTGCATATGCAAGTACATATGCAATGCATATTTCACTGCATATAAATACACATTTCGATGTGCACGTATAAACAACAATAAAATATAATGAAACCAATAAATCTACTAAAATTATCATTGCACGACATTGAAATAATATTTGCATAAACTTCTGCTCTCTAATTATAATGATAATGAATTCCCGTTACAATTTAAACATTAAACGTTTATTATTATAAACTTAATTACGATACCTAGCAATCTTTGCATAAAATAATTGACAAGGAAAAAAGTGTTTACGTGGGACCGGCGTAAAAGGCAATCGGCATCGAGGGAAAATTCAATAAATAATTGATTGAAACACGGAAGTTAAAAAAAATCGTTTAAAAATGATCAGATATTTGGCAAATTTAAGACATTTCTATGACGTCTTTCCACGAATGCCTTGCTTTGTTAAGAAGGGGCAGATTCGATTTTGATAATGCAAGGCTTTCGCGACACATGATACGAAATGACTGGTGGTTTCTTGGTCGATAGCAAAGTACAAGGTACATGCGGTAAGAGGCTTGGTCAGCTACTAGCATTATATGGGTGCAAGTTTCCCAGACATCGGTGATCACGGATAGCGTGGATACCAATTTCGAGGCTTTCATTTTTTCGTCCGCCCGAACGGCCGTGGCCGACGTGTTAGATTCGACGGCTCACCGGAGGACGCGACTCTTATCTCCTCGATTTCTTCGAGCCCGGGGGAGGGTTCGCGTAGGCGGTGGGTCCGTGATCGAAGCAGCGCACAAATTCTTGCAATCGGACGTCAATACCATCGCCGGCTTTATGGAGGCATGTGAAATAAGGTTCGCGTAAATGCCCTCGCCGAAACCATTTTCGCCAACTGACTTGGCCGTCATTTCCTCCAACCATGTGTAGTTGCATAAGTCATCGAGCGAAAGATGGCCCGTTCATTATTGCAAAACGATTACTGCCTGAAATTTACTTACCGCCATAACTTCGTTACTCTTTTAGCTCTCCGATGTAGAAACGGTCTCTTTGAGTCGCGCGTTTCTACCTTTCTTGCTTCGAAATCTTGCGACTTGGATCGATTCGAGCGTGCGTTTGTCTTTTATTTTGATGCCGAGAAAGCAAGACGTTAAACCTCGCACTGTCGTCATTAGTGGAATTCATAGAGTACGCCACGGAATACGATGGGAATTCGGCGAAAATACTTATCGGAATAAACCAGTTTATTTTTCACGCTTTATCGTTCTGCCTGAACTGTGATGTATATTGCAGTTAGATTTTTGTTCGCTGTATATTATGCTTTATGGTTCGAACTTTTCTTATCTAATTTATGCAATACTTTCGACGAGCGCTTTCCGTTTCCATAAATTTCGTTTTGAACCTTATTGATCGACCTTCGAACGTACGGCTTAATTCACTCGAAATGATTGAAATCTATTCGCGCAACGAAAGGGCAGAAAAGAAAGTCGCGCTGGTTAATTGAATTCAAGTGCATAATTGTGTTGCACGAAAATGCCGTTGAGGTGTGCGTGAATTTTAAAAAGCAAATTACTATTTTAGTTTGTAATGAAACTAATTGCATTAAAGTATACCTTCTGCTGCGTCAACCTTTGTCAACATTTGAATTCACCCCCAAACGTTAGAAAGATGTGTTATTTCTTTAAATCGATACTTCGCAAATATAGGATAGAAACATTTGCTAGGAAAAAGATTTGTTCATGTGCTTTAAGGTGTTCGATTTTTCAGCTAAGTCAAAAAGTCATTGCTCTAACGCCTTAAAATGCTTCTGAAAAAAGTTTTGTTTTAAAAAGTCTGTCAAATGAAGTTGACCCCTAATTATGCAAGATCTTTAAGAGCCCGTGCGTAAAAAGTATTTTCCACTAGTCTGTCGTTAATCTGGAAAAAGTCTAGATCATAATCGTAAGCCAGACGTCTGCCAGATGCATTTATTTATTCACTTATTTATTTTGAAATGTAATTTAATGGCTGCGAGCAACAATTTTCTGACTTTGTAAAAATAACGGACACGCTAATACACTTATATATGTGACACTTGTAGTCAGTACTATGAAATGAATCGGAGACACTCGGAGAGAAAATTTATTTCTGCTTGATTTGTGCACGACGAGACCTTTTCGTACGTTTTTATTTGATTTCACGAATGACCCGACTGGAAAGTATACTGATCGCTACGAAAATTCTTCTTTCCGATTATACAAAGAAAAGTTCACATACGACCGATAAGTAGGAATGATACAAATGATGACAAAAACTAAAATGTAAAATACACGGGAAAATTTTTTCGTTCGAAACCAGAATTAAAGTGAATGTGACAAAAAATAATAACTATATTTGCAGGTGTTGATTTAACATCCGAAAATTAACGTCAATACAAATACGAGTTTAAACATTTGAACCCAGTAGTAATTTTTATGTTAGCATAAAATTTTAACATCAACATTTAATGTAATCTTTGTCTTTATATTTTGTTTTTTGTTGGTTTATTTATTTTTTTGATTGGTTGATTTAAAATGAAAAATTTTTCCGCGTTGTTTTTAGAATTCATTCAAGTTAAATGAAGTATGATAAAATGGGGTGAAAGTTACCTTTATTCTGTAACGTTTGTTGCTTTTATTTCGTAACGTCTTAACTCTTGACCATATAAGAAATATAGTACTTTTATGAATATTACAAATTATCATAAGCATGCAATATCGAAAAAAGATTACTCATAAAAATATTATGTTGTCTTGTTTTTCTTCTTTCTTTTTTCATATTTACTTCTTATGAGAGATTCTTGTAAAATTCTTTAGCAGCTCGATTATTTTTCTGCAACGCCTCAATGAATTTTCAATAACCTTGTGGAATAACAAAGACTCTGATTATGTAGCTAAAGCATCAGAATACTTTAGTTCTTTAAATAACACACAAACAGTTTTGGAACTGTAAAAAATTATTATTGAATTACCGTAAAAGTTTGTGAAATGGACAATTAAAAAGAGGATAATGTTAGGAACAAGAAGATTGTTTATAAAACTTTACTTTGAGATTAAATCGGACGCTGTAAAAGGGCGTTTAATTTTTAATTTGGTCGAGGAAAGTCGATCCCACTTTAATACTTAGATTATACTGAAAATTCTCTTTTTTTCATAGCTTTCTCAACATGTAAATTAATGAACAAAACATTTATTTAAGAATAGTCTGTACAAGAATTTTTAATGTTAGTTTTGCATTTGAAAACGTATCAACAGAATCATGTCCTGAGTTTATCGGAAAATGTTAATTACATCTTTCGCATGATACTAAATTATTATCCATTTCGAGAACGATAAATTATATTTAAATTAGCCTCGCAAAAACAGTATTACAATTATCATTTGAAGCTTTGCAAACAAAATTTTCACTTGCATTATTTGAACAAATTCCACTGAACACGTTCTATTTACAAACGCAATAAATTCAACGGTAGAAATTTCCACTTGATTGTTGTTTACGATTAATCCAATTACTAACGACTGCAATACTATCAAAAACTAATCACTAATTACAATAACTAATTTACGAAAATGTTACAGAATAAAGTAGTGGTTTCCAATTAGTTCTCTTTTCCTGTACTGGGTATTATATTTCTTTGACTATTAAATATTACAAATAGAGTATGTATATTCACTAACTGTTACTTACAAAGTTTAGTTATTGATAATAATTGTATTCATTTGTCATGATACGATGAGAACTATTGTTTAAATTTATATTTGTGCTTATAAATTTTTTTAATTTCCCATCTTTTCTTGAATTCATATTTTTATTGTAACGTTGATGTTATTTTGAAACATATCCTGAAATTATTATTTTTTACGATATGCATTTTCAATTTTTTTAAACGAATAGTCGTGTATTGCATGTAATAAAATTAAAGAGAAAATTATTACACAATTTATGTATATGTTTTTCTTTTTGAGTTGTCGCAATTCATTTAGAGAGAACGACGAGGAAACCACCATAAAAATTTATGGGCGTAATTTTACGAGGAAAATGTGAATCGAAAAATATTAAAGTGAATTTTGAATCAAATATTGATATAAAATATTAATTAACAGTATTAAATATAATTATAACATAAAGTAATAATGAGATTGAAAGTGATGATTAATGATAGTAAGACATTTAAAAGAATATGCAAATATAATAAAAATAGATTTAAAAAAGGTGAACTATCGAAAAAATTTATGGTACAAAGTTTCGAAAGCAGAAAAAATATATTTCGTGATGTACACCGAGAAAATTTGGTAGACTATGGTGAGAATCAAAAGCGCCATTTGTATTATTTGTTGCAGTGATAACAGTCGATAGCGCCACAAACAGTTTATCATAAGTGCCACGAAAACGTTATAAAGACCGCTAGAAATCCTGTTCAAAATTATCAATAAAAATAGGAAGATGAAAAACTACACCTGGAAGTATAACGTTTTATCGCCTTAAAAAATATAACGAAAAATTACATGGATATTAAATTAAAAATGTAAAGTTGAAAATATGGAAATTATTAGTTACTAATTTACTAATTAATTTTTGTAAAGTAAATTGATTTTTATTATTACTGTCTTATTATGTTTTGGAAATAAATTTACTGACAGATTACACTAAGAAGATAATGAAATTTCACGAGATCCGTGAAGCGCGAATGGCATAACTCCGAAAAATTGGCGTTTATCTAACGCTACATCGCCTTGGTTAAAGTTAATAGTAAAACATAAAAGTTCAATAAAAATATAAATGTACAAGCGGGCTACTCATAACTTGAGTAGCCTGATTTATAGGTTAAATATAATAAATATAAATTACAATATATTATGTGGATTTGAATTTTTAACGTTATTATTACAAGGATACTATTAATGAAAGGTACATTTACGTTAGAATAATATTACAATTTTGCTCTTAAGTGAAGGATTTCCTTAGTAGCGCATAACTGCGACACTGACAACAGCAGAAAATTCCTCACCAGAAATTTGGAAAATTACAATTTCTAATAAGAAGCAAACGAAAATAAAGGCAGCGCAAATATCAGTGAAATGCATGCTTTCGACGCTCCCTCTACTTTTGTTTGCCTCCCATTGGAAATTGTAATTTTCGAATTTTTTGCTGTATATTCGTAATATAATTTGTCACACTTGTCACATTCATTCAAATGTTTTACCCGTCAATAACTACTATTAATTGATTGCTTTTACATCGTCTAGTATACTTAAATCTAATTTAAACGTTGTTGTGCACATCATGTGACACCAATTTTCTTGTCGGTTTACGTTTAATTTAAATTAAAGTGCACAAAATGTTATATAATAACAATACTTTAACTTTAATAAATAGTAAATATCTTTCAGCCACGATCGGTTTTCTCTGGCGCCTTGCGATACATATTTAAGTAGCGCTCTTAATTACTTTTGTACAGCGCTTACGATATACTCGCCAGTGCCGCATAAATCATGCTCGTAAAAAAAGTTAGTGGTGCTTTTGATTTACAACCGGTTGATTCAATAAAATCATTTAATTAAATTATTTCAGTCACAATAATTAAAGAACTTGCGTAGTCAATCATTTTCTTTATACCTGGGTATACAGTAATTCAGTCACAGTTGTAAAATGAAATTGATTTTGCAAGTTCAAAATTAATAAATTTTTATTTCTTTGAATAATAATCTTTTACGGTTGATGTTACTGATCGATATAGTCAAACCTTTTTCTCAGTGTATACGTAATAATAATTAATAAATGAATGAGAGTTAAGGTCTTTAATAAGACTTGTTTGAAATTTGGTACACTTACATACTCGCCCAAGCCTCTCACCCTCTTATCTCTTTTTTCTCTTTGCTATTGGACTGTCTTAATCACCTTCCTGTAAAATATCTCTCTGTCATCGTTTTTCGAATTCAACTATTTATGTTCAATTGTTGCTATTTTAATTTTTTTTTTTTTTTTTTACCTAAAGCACACAAATTTCATTATTTATACTAAAGTTTCAATATGTAATCAATGGTAACAGAAAGGGAATAAAATACTTCAATTTTTAGTTTAACTTTTGATTTCACGTACGCTGCAAAAATTAGGCAAAACTTTCACCGTATAAAAAATGAAACATTTTACAGATGAGCAAAGGTTATCACATAATTATAACAAACTGTTGTTAAATTTTCCGCTGTATACTATTTACTTACCTCACTTGACTGCAGTATTATCGTATAGTTTTATAATATATTTTTACTTAAAATTTATGCATTGTTACTTGTAAACTATAAATGAACATAAAATAACTTTCTATTTTATGTCCAAATACATGTCTACAAACACAATAAAATCGTGCTAACTATTAAGTAGACCAGATGTTGGTCTATAAAATAGTTTACAGCGCGACTTTATTCAGTGGAAAGATCCTAAAAGCCAAACTCCGAGGGACAAAAATAAGGGTTACTAAAGTTAAAAGTACAACATGACCTACATACACCTTAGTACAATTAATCGTACTACTTCTGTAAAGTATAGTCGCGTGAAAGTTGCTTTTTTACAGGACAATTAGTACCAATTTAACGCTACGGCACATAAATTTGAAACTTTCCCAATTTTTAATTTCACATTCAGTGGCAAATAACGCTAAAAAGTGCGGTACTTATGCCAACGATTTCCCAAACATTACACGAAATTATCGCGTAAGCTATTAACAAACTTGACTTATTTATCAAGGTGGGCGAAAAAAAAGTCCGCACAAAGCGAATCTCAGTTCCTTGTCGAGACGGCCAATTTTCAATAAGACTAATTTTGCCCCGGCTCTTCGCGGTAACATTATCAGTTCTAATAAAGCTAGGCGAAAAGCACCAACCATCCCAAGCTCGCCCATTTTAGCCAAGAAAGCTAAGTAACCGAGGTCGTTAAAGTTTCTGTGTAATCTTGCTTGGTGGTTCGCTGCTCCTTCTATCGCACTCGCTCGCTTGCTTTTTGCATTGACTTTATCCCCGGCAGCCAACCACTACGAAAGGCCGCATTCGAGCCTCCGCGAAAGGGTTACTTTGTGATTATTTACGACTGTTTGTTCACTACTTATCCACCAACATCACCGCCGACCTCCTTTCTTACCCCTCCCCCCGTTCTTCCTTCGTTTCCAACTAACCGAACTTCCACAATGCCGTAATATCGAACGAAATTCCATCTTGGAAAAACTTTGCCTATATATCTTCCCGCCTGTTGATCCAGCCGTCATATAATAGGCCACCAAGAAGGTGGACTTCTTCATTTTTATGTTGCACATTCGGATTACATGATTCATGAATTTCACGATTGAAGTTCGGTCACGCATTGCCAAGTTTGCCGTGCTTTACGCAGACGCGACAGCAGTCAATCCTAGACGGAGACGTTCAATTACAGTCCAGCTTTCACCTTCACTTGACTCAATCCATATTCATTCGTTCTTACGACGATCTAACGAAATTTGCGAAAGACTTATCAACACGTACGGACAAGTAGAGTCAGCGAATCGTCTGCTCGAACTAATTCTCTCCAAATTGTAACCACTGCAATCAGATATGGATTAGAAAATTTAGGTAATCGAGTCAATTGCAGTTTCGTATGATTCCTAGCTCATTCGGTTTCGTTGGAATACTCCTGAGCTACGTTGGGATTCAAGTATAAGTTTGAACATAATTCGAGCTGGATGTTCAACGGAAAGATCTTCGATTTTACGATCCGGTGGCTGGCTCGAGGGGAAGAAATCGTTGAGTCCTACAATCTTATTGGCCCTACAATCTTATTTGCGAATACCGTTGCAGTCTGTATAAATTTTATTATTGCAGATGGAAAGTTGCGCCTGAAAAATTTCGGCAAATAAATGGGTTAAGGCATTAAAATACGCGCGAAATATTTGCAGATATCTTAATGGACGTGTTTGCGTTGAATAATCGATGGCTTTGGAATGCGCGACGCGAAACCAGTACTTCAGAATTGAGCCTAGTTCGGCTCCTCTCGCAGCCTAAAACGACTACTCAGCGTGGCGTACCGAGCCAAGCCAAGATTTGTAGTCGCGGCATAAATTCAAGCTTTCGCCCTTCTACCGACTTGCTCTAATAGATTGGCGGCCTCAATAAAGGCGACCACGATGTGAGCAAACTTATCCACACATTCCCACAACGTGGCTGAGGAAAGATTCTAAATATTGACACAACTACTGTGTGAATATAAAATATAATCA
The DNA here is from genome assembly GCA_022817685.1 of Aradophagus sp. ZL-2020. NCBI lineage: Eukaryota > Metazoa > Arthropoda > Insecta > Hymenoptera > Scelionidae > Aradophagus > Aradophagus sp. ZL-2020. Next base: position 3,990 of record JABFOV010002976.1, on the reverse strand, counting down.
AAATGACGTGGAAATGAATTTTTTAACCTAATGCAATTTGCACGTAGAAACTTTGTCTTTCATTCCACTGACAATAAACATTTTTAGTCATACTTCATTTCAACTTAAATAAATATGTCTTTAAAAATAAGATTTGACTGACGACAAGGAAGATGAATTCAGTTCAAACTAGCTTTAAAGTGACAATCCGACCGGTGTAAAACCGACGTTGCTAATGTACATTTTCGAGGTCAATATTTGTATCGTGTTGTTAATAAATTTACTATAAATTGATTTAAAACAAAAATTTTTCCCGCACATAATAGTGAAAAAAAAAATTTTTTTTCAAAGTTTTTATATGAAACACGTTTATATGAAAATGTAATTGAAACAGTGAATTTGAATCGAAACAATACTTTTAAAGTATATTTTTTGCACATTATCCTCCCTCTTCGAATCTACTTGATTAACATGTAACTTTCTTTTTTCTTATTGTGTTTTTATTTTATTTTCATTTTAATTTCACCTTGCACGGTGAAATTACATCAATGTTATTTAACAAGCGATTGCAGTTGTTTTGATTACTATAAAAAAGCAATAGACGGAAATTATTCTACCCGTGCAATTTTTGCAGTATCTTGCATTTTATGTTCAGCGGCAAGAGTGTGTTTGTCGCCTTGACGATAGCTTTTCTGGTCGAAATAGTTGTTGATCCAATTACCGATTCCGAATCCTCGTCGTAACATTTCTCTTAAACAGCTTATTTGCCGTACGGTCAGAAAGGTTTCAGCTCTCGTGTAGTGAGGAATAAAAGACACTCAGGGGTCCGCTGTAACAGAAAAGCTAGTGGTTGACGGTCCATAGAGGTCCGCAGAGGTATTGACGTCTAAAGAGTCGAGGTGGCGTTCGAACAATGTTCGTTACTTGCTCGTGGAATAGTCGTTTGGTTTAAGTACTAAAAATGAAGAAGCAAGCTTCCGATTGTCGTCTATGTCATTCTTGGTGAAGCGTTTCATAAAACTCGCTGAGCTATTTCGTTTGTCTACGTAATTATATTTATAGATCTTACAAGTGTCCAGCAGGATAGGTGAAAATAGGTTATTTTTTAATGCCTGGAGTAGATAGTGAACAAAACAAAAGTTTTCGCAATTCACCAAGAAGAATATTAGTAATGATTATTAAAAACAACTAAAAATTAGTTGAAGTTTAAGTAAATAAAGACTTACGTTGAATCAACTCAAATTGAATCAAGAAAAATTGAATTAACGTAAGCAGACCATCGCATCCAAAAAATTTAAATTTTTTGAATCAATTTTTATGATTTTCATTTCTGGTTTAATTAATAAACCAATTAATTAATTAATTATTCAGTTAATTAAATGTTTAATTCATAAACTAATTATTCAAATATTTAATTAATTAAATGATTGGATTAATTTGTTTATACACCCGTGCAAGAAAGTATGTTTGATAATATTCTGGCAACAGTCTGAACATCAAACTTGTTTTTCCGCGTTTATGCGCTCTGAATACAATCTTTTTGCCAGATGGTGCTCAAAATAATGTTGCGACTTTTTAGACTTTATCAAGTTGTTTCTCTCGACTTATTTGTCGCGGTTTGCATTCTTGAGTCCGATATTTCTAAGCTTCACTTCAAATCGCATCCAGATTTTATCCAGATCATGTATATCTACAGAAAATCGACATTAATGCAAATGTTGCATTTACCTCCAACGTAAATATTTGTGTTAATATACATTTTTAATAATACGTAAACGTAGTGTTGTCAATACATAGATTATACGCTGATTCGAAATAAAAATATTTTCCTGTGTAATCTCTGACTTGATCTATGGCTTGATCTGTAACTAGAAACGCGGTAGGACCAATGATACTGTCAATGGCGTGGACTGCCTCATAAAGTGTTAGTGCCATAAATTGTTGACTAATCTGTGAGATTTATCCTAAATCCCGCAATACAGTCGGAGTGTACAACAGCCCTATTATTGTTTTCAATCATTTACGTGAAACCCATGGAACGGGAAAGAAATATTTATGCAAGAAACAGTAACGTACTCAGAACCTTTGAGTTGTGTGTGTACATCTGTATATCGTAAAAACGCTAAAAAAAATACTTTAAAAAATTATACTTTAAAAAATAAATATTTAAAAAATTTATACTTTAAAAAAGATAAAAAAAACAGATTTTTTTCTTAAAAAATTTGTTACGTTTGGTAGGCGTTTGGTTCACGATTAAGATCCAAACTTTTACCAAGCTAACTCCAACCGAGTTGACAAAATTTTTGTATCACGCAGGAAATTACAATATTATATTTTTTTAAAAAGATTAATTTTCTAAATTTAACCGAACTACAGTTTAATTATTCCAATTATGCCGAGTTATTTCACTGACTTCTAAGCGACATTTTTTTTGTAGCATTATTCGATCCCGTATAAACGTGGTGTTTTATTTTGAATTCGTTGGATTCCTTAATAACGGAGACACTTGACAGTGTTAACAAGTTTATTGTATTAATAAAGTCAGTTTGTTATTTTTTTACTATTCAACATACACCTTTTTGTATTCATATTTTATCCCGTAAAATCAAGGTATACGTAGTTACAGCTACGTGTAAATTCGCTCGAGTTGCCCTCACTAAAACACCACTAAGCTACGTGCATAAGTGGTTTAAGTTAATAATGACCTAAAGTGTTCTTTAGATCTTCATATCTCGCTACCCTACAAGTTTAAACTACTCTATTTAAAAGACTCATCTAATTCAGGAAAAAAAATTTTGATAATTTATCTTTTTTTTTTTTTTTTTTTTTTTTTTTTTTTTTTTTTTTTTTTTTTTTTTTCAAACATATACATTGAACAAAAAGGACAAGTGACAAAAAATGGAAGGTATTTATTTACAATATTGTACAAAAGAATAACAAGTAATTAAAATAAGTGAACAAAATTAATATTTAATTATGCACATATTATCCCGGGTGGAAAAACAAGTCTGGCATTAGTTTGGCATAAGTTTTGCATCAGTCTGGTATCAAATCTGGATCACAAGCGCGAGCCAGCCTTTTGCAAGACACATGCCATACTGTTGCCAGATTATTTTGTGTGGCAACGACATGGCATACATCTGACAAGAGGCTGGCTTGCGCTTGTGATCCAGACTTGTAACTTTTTCACGCGGGATTTTTCTTACATTTACAATTAATATACAATTCATTTTCGTTTTATTGTACTAACAGACGTTATATTTATGCAGATATAACGTGCGTATCATTGTGCTTAATTATTTATATCAATCATTCACATTTCATATCTACAACTGCTTGTCTACAAGTCTAAAAAACCCAATATACATATTTCTTGTTTTCAAAAAATTGAAATTAACAAAATTGATGTTTGTACCGTAATTGTATAAACAATACACATTAATCAGGAGTTACAATTCCATTATTTTAGCATTCACAAACATTACAAAAGTTATTCACACAACGGATTATAAGAAAAAATATATTAAAGTATAAAAAAAGTATAAGAAAAAATATTAGACAATATAACTTACTGCATGAATTTCATAATATAAAACATATATATATTCATTCTTTGTTAACACTTACCTTCTGCAAATCTGATGTACATTTCATTGCTGCTTGAATCAACGATTTCTGGCCAAATGCCGTTTGAAAATCTAAGTTTCACGAAATTCACATTCATTTTGAATTCGGCTACTTAACCTTTAAATATGCTCTCGAGACTCGGGCGAATGCCAGCAAGAACATTCAGAATTTCTGAACGCATTTTGCGTGCAATGAATGCAGCTTAAGGTAGAAAATCCATTACACGTAGTAACCCTAGATTTTGTTCAAATTTAGACATTATCTTCTATAAGTATCATACAATTAAGATATGAAATAAAAAATATAGGTGACGGGATTAATAATAAAAATAACTCACATGAAAGTGAGCTCGAAAATACATTACTCTCCTGGAAAGGACTGACA
>JABFOV010002975.1:0-17843 GCA_022817685.1 Aradophagus sp. ZL-2020 | reverse complement strand
TTCGTATTTATCCCAACTTTTACACAGCATATGCCTCTATTACTCACTACATTTTAATTTAAGAACTTAAATATTTTGGTATTCTTGGAGCTCTGTTCCAAGGGTTTTATAGTTCCTGGTGTGGTAGATCACCACAGAGTAAGAGTGAGTATATGTTGGCTGAGGAAAGCCAAGTTTGCACTGCAGTGACGGGGGGGTCACGTTTAGATCCCCTACGTTTGGTTAGGTTTGGTGCACGCGCCAAGACACAAAATTCCCCTAAAAATGTGGATCGCGTTGAATCGGCCCGAACAAGGCATTAAGTACTTCACGGTCAAACTGTTTCGATAAGCATCGCTCGAGCGAGCGAAATAGGCGCTTCCCTTGCAATATTAAGAAGGGTCTCCGTCGACCGATGGAGAGCAACTTTTTGTCGGCCGTGGCGGAGAGAGATTTCAGCCCGCGCCCCGTCTCGGCTCGCCTCGATGATAACAATGCAGTAACGTTGCCGGGGTATTGATTTGTTTGTGTGATTACGTGCTTGTTGATGAGTTTCTATCGGAGCAAAAGATATTGCAGTCGGAAAAGGGTTTAAATATTTAGAAAATTGCAAGGAATTGTTTAGGCGGAGAAAAGTGAGACGAGTTGTACCGTTTCGTAATCGGGGAAAAGGGTAAATGAAAAATTGTTGTAATTTTTAATAGTTTGAGACAATAAAAAGTGGATTATTGAAGTCAAGCGTCATATGCGATTGTGTAAAACTATTAACTTACGGTGATGGAAAATTCGATTTAACAAATCATTATTTTTCATGTTTAATTATATAACTTTAATAGTATATTAAATATAACTGTGAATGTACAGTGTCATATTTTTATTGTTGATACCAAAGTCGTTTTGGAAGTTAGAGTTCTTTTTTTTTTAAAAAAAGTAGTTTGAATAACTACGAGATCAATATAATATTTTAGTAAGTAATCAAAACGATGGTATACCATCTTGAATTATTTTTAAATTTTTATACGCACGTAATCATTTTAGCTTCTACTTTGTTACTTTTACATTTAAGTTATTATTAATTAAACAATATTTTCACATTAATTATTCATCAATTCAAAACGCGAAGCGTGAAAATATAAAAGCATAAGAAAAAAAAATCGAAACAAAAAGTCCGATCATTATACGCCCGGCGAAAATGACGTGTGCAAAAAGTTGTCTGAATTGCTAATTCCCAAAGTAGTTAATTGAATCCACTCTTAATTCAACACCAACAACTTAAGTTCGCAGTTAATCTTTTGATTTATGACCCCACCACCGGCGATAAATTCGGCCGCTGAAAATGCTCGCGCGCGATCAAAAAAGGCTGATAATTCTTGGCATTACAAATAATTCGTTTTGTTCACTTCCCCGGCGGCGCGCGATACAGTCGATACAAGACGCATGACTTGATGGATGACTTCTGAGGGCTGCTTTCGTGTAAAAGATTTCCCTACAAATAACACCGGCCGAGCCTTGGGAAGTGGCCAAATTCGAAACGACAAATGAGAGGGAATATATAATATCAAAATCGAAACGAAGAAATCAAAGTCGAGGGATGTAATTGTTACGTAGAAATGATAATCAATATGTCAAGATTGTCAAGCGAATTTCATCAGATAATTAAATAATTCATGTTAAACGGTAGAGTAGTTATAATGCAATTGAATATGATTAATGGAATAATAATTACATAGTTGAATTTAAATGATTAATTGCAAAGTGTACGCAAAAAATTGTGCACTCCCTTGAGTCAAATTTGTTCTTGTACAAATATTCAATATAATTAACGTAAATGACCCTGTTGAACCCTGAAATTATATAATTGAACACAGTTTCTGTAATTTATTTTAAACGAAAATGAATATATATTCTACAAATGTGAGTTTTATTCAAAATCAATAGTTGTTCATTTGAGAATAATATATTTGTTAAAAAGGGCACGAACTTTGACATGTAATTAATATGTAAACAAGTTATTATTTTTGGCCATGAATATTATATTCGTTAATTGTGAATAAGTCATGTATTTGAAATAACTACTCAACTTTAAAATTTAATTAATATTATTTATTTATATTAATGTACGTCATTATTATAAATAAATTAACATCTATTTATATTTCAATGAAACAATATCAAGCGAATTTACATTTAAATTATATAATTTATACAATATATTCCAAATCTATTAATTCGTTTTATTTATATTCATTGCATCTTTTATTTGTGGAATAAGACGACATGTCTCCATTGATGGCCAGTTAATATACACTTACACAACTTATTAATGCATCGAATATTCAAAGTTTTATAAACATTTCACTAATATTTCTGGAATAAAACAAACTTCTGCAGTTATTTAAATAAAAATAAATTCATCCAATGAAAGTGACATGATTACAATTAAAGACATCTTATACATCATCACACTGCCAAAATGTCTAACAATTATGCAATGCAAAAAATTACGAATTAAAATTAATCATCAGAGTTTTTATAATTTATAAGATTTTAACTTTTATTTCACCAATACTACAATAAACTACGTTATAGATATAAATAACACTCACAATTATCGTTGAATGTTTTTTGTTCTCCGTAACACTTGTCATTATTTAAATATAATCTGACGACAAAACGGAATTATTTTGTCGAGCCGATAACGGCGTTGCCACTTTGACAAATTATTGTCTTGTGTGAAAGTTAATGGCAGAACCGGTGGAAAGGTCAAGAAGAATATTCCGCCGAAGCGTTAAATATTGATGATTATGGTGGGTTCATTTGCATCGCAACTTCATTCCCCCGCAAGGGTTCGCTAAAATTAGGGCCAATCCCGCGCGGGCGGACGTCAATTTTCATTCCGCGCTTTTTCGCGGGACAATCGATATCATCCGGGTATTTTTAATTCTCGAATTAACGCATCGAACACGATTAATCGGGACGATTTGTACGCGCCAAGATGTAAATTTCGCGCAACGCACGGCCACGACGAGATAATAGGCAATTCGCCATTTTCGTAGATTACCGTCAGAAGTACGGACTGAATACGAACGGTCCGTTCAAAGGGAGCAAATCATTTTTATTTTCGTCGCTCCACCTATTTTATCCGACGAGTTTCCAGCGCGGGAAATTCCATTTCATTTTCCCTCCTATTTTTAATTCGTTTTTATTAACGAAACGGTTGAAATTGACGCGCTAATTTTTGTGTTTTAACTCGATCGTAAAGGAAGGGTATGTGTTGATTATGATTATATGTATGAATGTAGGTATTTGGTATTTGTTTGCGCGTGTGAAAGCACGTATATATCAATGAGACGAAACAATGAAATTTACGGGCAATCCCGTGGAGCGCGATGCAAAGAATACGTAATGAACTAATCATGTAGCCGTGCGTACAGGTAAAATTACAGAACACAATGTAACACGCAATCATAACTCTTTGCAATCGTTTTCCCTGATAAAATGCCTTGTGAATTTTTAATACACGCGAACCAATATATACTTTATTTTTCATTGAATTTTAACTTTCCTTTTTTTTCCATCTCACGATTTTCCATTATTTAGAAATTGATAGACGAATGCGTTTTTCACGGTGTGAAATGAGATAATTTTAAAAGCTCGAAGAAACGATTCTGGTGATGTATAAGTATATGCAACGCGACAATTTTTACATTGAACTTCCAGTATTATATTGAGAATTTTACATTGTAATTGAATTCTTTAGTGTATGAATTCTAATAATCTCAAACTTGTTCCCGAAATTCGATAAAATACATTTCCAATGAAATAACGTTTAAAGAAGAAATTTCTTTTGAAAACATCCCCACGTAAAAAAAATATTTACTCAACGTTATGGAAAATAGAGAGAGAGAAAAAAAAGAAGAAACGATATCTTTCAACGTTTAATAAAATTGTTAAACAGCAGGTCGGCGGAACAAAAGCCGGGGCATCGAGCGGCCTTTGCGAAATGCCGCACAAACGAGGGTCATAAAATTTGACGGGCGTTTTTGTAAAAACAGCGGTGCGCGAATTTCAACATTGTCACGGCGCTCGGTTTCGACGAGGGCGATAATTACGTCAGGCTGTTTGCGGCGCGCCAATAAAACTGTCAAATAAAGAAGCGACGGCGCGGCCGGCGAAAAAATTGGAAAACACTTTTGCCGTTGCGCGCGCCGCTACGAAGACGGCGAGATAACAAAGCTACCATTATTGTAACCCCTATCTCGGTCCATTGTTTCGCCATCGAACGGGTTTTCCCTTTTGCCGGGCGAACGGGAAACCAAGCAAAAATCGTATCTTCGTTCGCTTTGTCTGGCCGAGGCACTTTAAGTTCTATCAAAAAACACGATCCGTTCCTCAACTCGAAATATTGCCATTTTTCTCTCGTTTTAGTCACAACAACGCTTTTACTTTGATAATTACTTTCAAAATAAAGTAACTGAAACAAATCGAGGAGAATGTACTTTCATTAGGATAATCAAATTTTTTTTATTCCAACTCTTAAACGTTTGGTATTTTCTGCTTAATTTCACTTTTGACTATTTATAATTTGAATTTACAAATTTTTTTACGGTTATTCGATTAGTTTTTTACAACACTGTTAAAATTAAAATAAATTAATAAAACTCCAAATTGGTAATATAATTACAAAAACAAAAACCGAGCGTAACTAAAACTGATATGGATCATGTTTATAAAATTCAGTAACGTTTTTTCGGTGCATTATTTTTCGTTCCCTGCGATATATTTTTTTAAATGCTGTAAATTACAGCTAATGTAAAAAAATTCGACAGACTTCTGCATACAAAACCGGTAATTAAACGTCAGCCAAAAAGCGCGTTTCAAATCCTGAAAAAGCCCGTTGCAATTTCGTCCTGCAAAGTCGCGTATCCATCCTTTATATTACATCCTTGAAAAAAAAGTCGCCTCGTTAATGAAAACGTTCGTCGCAGCCGATGACTTTTCTCGACGCAACAAAAATGTTATCAAATCTTCAATGAATCTCCAAGTGCTTTAATCGAGGCGTTATCGCGGGGACCAATAAACAGATACGGAGCTAAATGAAATACTCGTTAATTTGCATAAGAAGCGAATCGCAGAAAGTGACGTTAGTCAAACTGCGGGTAACCCGGGCATTTAAAGTTTCAACTTTTACACAGGTGGAACGACGGGCGAAAGGGGAGGACGAAACAAATGAAGAAAGGAGGAAAGAAAGGCAGAGGGAAAAAAAGAGAAGCACGTGCTTTTGAACCGGCGCTCGGCGGAAATTGAATTCGAGCCAAATGCTCGGCAATTTTGCAAGTCTAACATGCTAATAACTGTTACTTGGATAAACTAACGTCAACTGTTCGGCTTAAGGCGATTCCGCGGATCCTTTTATTTACAAAAGCGCCGTTCAATGCTTAAGGGTTACTTTTCATTAATCTAATGTGTGATGATTCACCGGTTAATATGAAACAAAAAAAATGTCTGCATTGTGAAACAAAATGTATGACGAAGAACCGTACAACATTAGAGGAGTCAATATTTAATTTTTTAATTATTACTTAATCTCATGTTCTTCACACTTTTTTTTTTCGAAAAAGTATCACCACACTTGGAAAAACTCGTCACGTTCTTATGGCAAAGGGAAATAAAAACAAAAAGCCAAGTGGGAGAGGAAAAAGAAAGTGTAAACACGTTTATCGCGGGATCCTCGGACGATCGTTTGAAATTTTATCGCGCTTATATTCCAAAACGTCATAATATCGAAGTGACGTTTAGACTGCGAAAAAATACATTTGGGAATTTCGGGGGAGCTTTTACAGTGCCATTGTTGCATTTAATGCCGGGTTCTCGAGGTGCGGGGGGCAACGGCCGATCGGCGACATGTAAGATTCATAAAGGAAATTCGAGCAGAATGGACGGCCGAGTCGTGAGAGGCAGAGAGCAGGGGCAGCGAAAAAAGCGAACGGCAAATAAAATATTTCACTGAGGGGAATTTTTACATGAAAGTTTACGAGACCGAGGGGAGGAGGGGGACAAGTCGGGCAAATTAGGAAAGATTGTTTCTATTGTGTATCGCGGCATGCACGAAAGTTTTGCTACTCGGCGAAACTTTTATGACAAATTTACGACAAAATGTTGACAAATTTGGACAATGCGTTTAATCTGCGCATCTCTCTGAAATAATATCCAACTATGCTTTCGAACTTCCAAGTTTTCGATTGTGGCTCGCCATTACGTTCATCTTTTTCCTTCAATTTTTCTCGCTGTACAAAATTTCCAGTGCACCGTTGCACATTTAGATTTCAGACAGCGAATTTCGGTTTGCATGAATGGGCAGATAAGCGACGAATAAAAATTTGAAGATGCGCTACTTTCGTCAACCTCGTGATTCTTAATTATTTTGCGGGCGTCTGTTTACGAATGCAAAGTTAACAACTATTGAAATTTAAACGAGCCTCCACCAGTGTTGCATCGTCAAAGTTGAACTTTATTAATATGAAAGTTTCATTACATTTCTACGTCTGAATTTAGCGGATTTGTCCGATATTGTCAAAGTTGTACATAAATCACGGGAGGTTTGACATTGATGACGATGATGCGACAATTCGAAAACTTTTCGTGGAATAAAATTATCTCGACCGTACCCCGACTCGATGCATTATACCAGTCATAAAATTTCAATACCTGATTACTTTTACTCTTTTTTTCATCCTAATTCACTCTTTCAAGTAATATTCAGCAAGTAAAACTGCACTGTGAAAATGAATGAGTAAAATTAGTTAAATTTACATCGTAGTGAATTTCACTGCGATCGCTAACAACTTTATTGCTTTACAATTTTGAACTATTCTTCAATTGAAAGTTCATTTATTGAAACTAACGTTTCTTCTATCAAAGATATGATATAAACATAGCGTTCTTAAAATGCAATTGTTAACTCTCAACTTTGAGTTTTTATTAAAAATATGGAACTCTAAGTTCCAATTTATACATTTTGCTTCAAAATATAAATTTTGAGTCCAAATTAAAACTTCTGCATGAAAAGAAGTGTTTTGAAATCGAGTGTTCTTCATTTCCAACAATGATTTGATATTCTCGGTATTTAACTTAACCTATTATGATGTTTAGAATATATAACACAATGACAAGTGCTGTTTGGAAAAAGAGTGGAAAAAAGTAATTTGTAACGTTGAAATTCCGTGAACGATGTTGGTGAATAAAATGCGTGCGATCGGACGTATCTAATTAAAAAGCCCGCGAATCCCGCTCATTATCAACTTCGTCCGAGCGATAATTAATGCGCGGCTGCGATCCGCGCAATGCGCCCGGGAATGTCAACTGGGACGTCATAAATGATGATTAAGAAAAGTACGTTGAAAGTTGAACCGCGCGCGGAGTTCAGACGGCCTGTTTGCTTATTAAAGTGACGGAGGAATGAAATCCCGGGCTTGTTGGTCTTTGCCTCTCTAATCGATGATTTAATTCTTCGCATTTAAATTCCCAACACCGAAGAAACCGAGTGCGTCTCTTTTGGTATACCTTGAAAAACGTTATCAATAAACACGGATATGTAAAATGAAGAAAACATAAAAAACAATAGAAGAACATTATTTTTCGAATATGTAAACTCGAGGAAAAAACAATAAAAATACATTTTACTGTTTGATTGATGTTACGCTTCACGTTCATACACTCGCTGGCATTCAATGGACTACAAAACGTCAGTCGATGGTGAAAAGTAAAAAGTTAATAATGCAGAAATTGTTAGAAAAGAACGGATCGATCGGCTATTACAATTTCGCCACTTTCAACAAGTTACTGCGAGTTTTATGATTTGTCAATTACGTAATGACAACAGATCGCAAATTCTACGATTAATTGTGCAATTATTGTAACGAACGACGAGCGACGCTAAAAAGCTTTCATTACTAAATGGAAAAGTCCGGAAGCTGAAAGCGGGCGCGCTTGCGAAGCGATGGCGGAATTAAGTCGCTCGGAATCGTGGCCTCTGTTTGTCTTTGATTCTCTGACGAATTCAATTTTGAAAAATTTGTGTGTCTACGAGAAAATTTATTGGACAAATATCGATTACCGTTGCTTACACAATCCCACGCATTAAGTCAATTTCGTTGCGACGAACTCGCCCAAACTCCGCCGCGAATCGTCTCGATTTCGCCGCTCTTGACGGGATTTTTAGTTAAAAACGGATTATGATAATGCAAAGCGTATTTATACTTGCCAAACGTATTTATCGAACGATCGACTCATATTCACCGTTTTCACTTTTCTATTTTTCGCACTATACTGTTCGTTCGCGACGTAATATATTTTTTTTTTCCATTCTTCTGAACTTGTTTCTAGCCAATGTTATTGTTAAATCAATTGACGGTATAATTTGAAAACTAATGGAGTAAAAACAAATAAACAAATACGATGAAAAAGCAAACAAACAAACAAAGAATGGAAAGCAAATGATAATGAATGTCAAAAGTAACAAAGCGGAAAAGAAGTACGGTAAAAAACGTAAACGAAGAAAAAAGGAAAACGTTATTTATGTCGTTGTGGAATGAAACGAGAAAACAAAATTAAAAAAGTAGTCGTGGAAGATGAAACGATGCCACTAGCTTCTTGTCGATGGGTAATGTTGTACTCTTGGATTTGGATCGCTTCCAAATCAGATAATTTTTACACTGAAAAATATCCAGACGTATTCGATTGAATTCCAATTGACATAGCAGTCATTTTTTTCGTTCCACTCAGCCGAAGAAGAAACGTTTTACGTAAATTAATAAAACTGAAGATCACGTTGCCGGGCTAAGCGTTTTCGAAAATTTTATTTCCGCCCGTCGAAGCGGGCCATTTTTCAAAAGCTCGGCACGAAAACACTTTCATAAATGCTGTTTTTGCCGTCGGATTGAAAATAAATAATATAAGTAGAGTAAATAAATCAGAATGAAATGTTTATTTTCGCTCCGAAAGTAATTATCAAAACTAATCAACGAATAGAATTCACGCGATTGGAGATATTTTAACGAAACATAAAAACAAATAAAACTGCTTCTAATTATTGTCGGCTACGATTGGATTAATTACGAGGTGAATAATATTGCAAAAGTTGATTATGGACATTCTCGTCATCTGGCCAATGAAATTTTACTTTCCAGTGTTTCGCCAATATCTTTACGTATATTTGTAATATTGTACGACAAATATGCAAAAAAAAAAAGGAAATTTCTTTCGTTCGATTTGAACTCCAATTTATTGTACCTTGCCTTTGTGATGGATAAAAACTTAATTGTCGTGGATTATTTAATTCGCTTAATTGAACGGCGCAACAAATCCGAACGTTTAATCGTGTTAAGCAAATGACTCAATTAATCGAAGTATTTATCGCAACGCCAAACAAACGTTTCTGGTCTTATGTTCGTTTTTGTCAGCCGTCGGCTGCTCTTCATTTAGTTGCGATGATTAATGGAAGACAAACAGGGCGCGATTCCCGTTGCAAGCGGTGCAAAAAAGTGCATGTCGTTTAAAATCGTTGTTAGAAATTAAGCGAAACCGAAGACGCGACGACGACAAAAAAAGGTCGGCTGAGAGAATGCCTTTGAAAATGGTTGCTCGGACAGAGGGGATGTTTTTGGCGCAAGTGAGATGCGCTTTTGAAGAACGCTGACCGAGAAATCATATTTTCTTTTTTAAAGGAAGAAAACATAATTTTGTTTGCAATATGATAAATCAAAAACGAATTAACAAATAATTAACAAAGAATATAAAGGAAGAGTAGTTTTTAATTTTGTAGCCACTGAAACGAATGTCTGATCAAATACTGAGAAAATCACTGATGTATGTGATTGTTGTTAAACGTAAAATTACGGTAAATTGGTGTTAATACATGCAATAATAAACAAGATATTATTCGCAAGTTTTAAAATCAGTGTCTAATGACACGTTGAAAAATCGTTAAAGTGTTATTTTTAATTTTCAATAATTTGAGGTGTAAATTTAATTTGCAACATTAGCATTATAAAACAATTTGTTCAAAAATAATGAAACTCGAGGCGTCTTACTTTCATGACATTAAAAACGAATCGATCTCGCACTTTGCTCAATTACCGTGACTCCTTAATTTGACAACGATCTCATTCAAACTGTCATTGTAACAATGATCCGAATCACTCTTACAATTCCATTCTGTCATCTTCACAATATCATTATCTCAACATAAAAACGAACTTCGCTTTTTGTCTTTCGCTCCTCTCCCTCGCGCTGCAAGGCACTTTGTCTTGGTCCAATCAAATCTTTCTAAAAGTGCCGTAAAAGCTGAAAAACAGGGAGAAGAGGGGCGATTTGAATGGACGCATTAATAAGACGCGCCTTAAATGTATTTCCGGCGGGATTCTTAACGCGACAATTTATATGCCGCTCCGGTTTCCCGGCATCGACCTTTTCGTATCGCCCCTTCGTTCCAGCTGCTCCCTCTGGACCCCACGGGATCGGAATCGTCTCGCGAGGGGACGAAATCGGGCTGCGATATTGCAACGATATTGCCGATCGGATTTGCCGGCGATGAAAAACGCGTTAAAATTTTAGCGACGAGCCAAGTGGCGTTTCTTGTCGCGAATCAAATCCGACGGCTCGATTCCCTCGACGCCCCCCTCCCCTCTTGATTTCCCCCTCCTTGCCTAGTCGTTCGCGTTTTTTCGTCGCCGGTCGACATTTTTATAATGATTCTATTTTAAAGACGACGAACGATCCTCGTCGCTGATGAATGATTGAACGAAATAATAATAATGATAAAAAAAAAACAGAACGTGGGGAGGAAAAATGGCCTTTTTGTATCGTCTTTCGAGTTCCGACTTTCGGCTGCCAAAATATGATTGATTTGCATGCGGGGGCCGCGGCGGACGGCGGATCGCTTTGTTGCCAGGCATATTGATTTTTTTCCTTAAATTGCCAGCTCGCGCGACGGCCCGCTTCCTTCTGATTTATGCCGGGTCATCGCAATTTGCCCGTGCGCGACATTTTTAACGCGATACACGTTTGCTCGCCGCTCGTTCGACGTATACGTCGCTTACGTTGACGAACGAGCTTTGTAGGACTCTGTTCGTTTTTTTTTCTTTCTTACTTTTAATCTTTTAATCTTTTTTGTAATCGTCCAACGTAACATTGAAATGTAACTTTAAAAAAGCGAGTTTGTAAGAATTATTGAATTGTGCAAGTTGCATTACGCATCGCAAGTTTTGCGATGTATTACGTAATTTTTATGATTAATTCGCAAGTTTTACGAACTCAGTTTATCAAAACATAACTGGCTCTTGAATTTACAGGGAAGAACATGAATGCAAACGACTGAAAGTGTTTAATTTATCACGAAATATCAGATAAATCGTAGACTAAGTTGGTTATGGATATGCAAAAGAGAATTTGCGAATCGACGAAACGTACTGCTCGATGCGCTATTGGCGTAGAACTTTAATGAAGGAAATTCCGTTTTGAACGAATCAATATTAGAGGTAAAATACTTGGGTATTTCACGGGACAATGTTTCCTTGCAATTTCGAATGCGTTTTCCAATATTAAAGTTCCCGACATTCGTCTAATTCGTTGTCTTTTGACAATATAAGATTAAAGCGAAAAAACAAGAATGATTGTATCTTACCAGCTTTACGAATTCCCGAGATTTCAGCGCAACGTAAGCATTTACGTCGACGAAATATTACGAAATGTGTTTCTGAGTGGCGAAAAAACATATTTTAATAATGCCGTACGTTACACTTATTGAACGTATCAAAAATATTTAGTTGTCATTGATGGACAACTAAAGTGGCATTCATCAGTTGTGCCAACTAATGAATTTAATTAATCGTCTGTGGGATTTTCCTTAAACAGAAGCGGATTATTTTCATAATAAGTGGATTCCACTTGTAATGAAAATAATGCTCTTATTTTAATCTAATCCGTGATCGCGGTACACATTTGTTATGTATACGTTATGTATCATTTATCCTAAAAATTGAAACGTCAGAAAATGTTTAATTTTCAATTCGTCAATATCATTTATTTATCAATTAATTAAATAAATTAAAAGCCGTGTGGCATTGTTGGCGATACGGTAATAAATGTCAGGAAACAAAAGATGAAAAGAAGGAATCGAACCCTCGTGCGTTGAGTTGCAGCCGCAAGCGCCGCCCGGGCGTCGAATCCATTTTTCCTCGCGCCTTAATGCCGATAAATCGTCACGTCCCCCGCGTATAAATAATAGCCGGGCAATTTTCCCCGACATTTAATGACGAATAACAATTAAAGCTTTGTATTCGGGACTGTTTAACGTGACATTTATATCGGCCGAGGAGTCGCCCTCGCGCGTCAAACGCCGAGGCTCGATCGATAATTACGATATCTCATGCCGAGTGGCCGCGCGAGCGATCGCACGGAAAAAACGTCATCTCGGGCACGGGGGCCAAGGCGCCCGCAGCCGGCCGAAGGGGCCAGGGGTGAAAGTTAATTTCGATGAAAGTGAGAAGAAGCGCCGCTCGCGCTCTCGCTCCGTGTATTGATCCGGCCTGGCGCTACAGATTTCTTCGTAATCCGCAGCTCTCCCGCAACCGTCGGCCAACCCGTAAAAGGCCCGCGTCAACCTTCCAACGTTACACGGCCAATTGTCGGAACAAGTGCCGCTTTTGTAACGGCATTTTCATTATAGCGATAACGCTTTCGAAATATGTTCTTCGCATGTTGAAACATGTTGAAACATGTGCGCGATTTCTTTTTTTTGTTTCGTTAACGTTAAATATAAAAGTGATGAAAAACTTGTTTGAAACAAATTTTTTTTTGGTGTATCTAAACTCTACCGATTTGACTATGTGCAAGAAGTTTGCGACGTTTCTTTGCGACGAATTTTTTATAAAATATCACTCCATCTATCGACAACCAAAATCAGAAGTTAAATTTATATCGACGCGATTTAAAGTGAAATAATTAATTTCTTGTTAGTAATTTATGGAATTTGGAATTCGTTGCAAATAAACGTTGCGCATATTTGGCTGATTCATAACAACATTGTGAGAATGAGTGTTTTTAAATGTCCTTTCGGTTATATAAAAATTTTTCCAAAAAGCAAATCATGTACACGTAGGAAAATGTTTCATTTTAAAATGACTTGCAGGTTTTTAAATTACTATTCACTATCATAATACTTGATTATATATAATATTACATAACATGTTTATTCGGTGTATTATAAATATAATTATATAAGACAGTTTTCCTTTTTGCTTTATTGTACAGTACAGAACAGTGTGGACTATTTTAACACTTTCCTCGTATATTTTGACTAATTTTTACATAACCACGTGGACATTCAAGATTTCAAACAGGTACAATGTATCTACATTAAATGTAATTTGTATTCAAAATAAGAAATATATTTTGAAATAAAATTCAAAACATTTTATTTTAAAACCCATTTAAGTTGCTCCATTTGGAAATCTACATATAAAAATGACAGTGGACGAGATCTCAATGCCTACATTCAAAGCATGATTTCATTTCACCACTATCCGGATCCTCGCCGTGCCATTATATAAACCTCACCTGAATTTGATAAATTTACTATCGACCCTTCCCACCCTAACCTATACGTGCAATTTCGTACATAATATATAACTCTTCGTGTATAATTTTTGTCCCGTCATACCACTTCCAACGGCAATCACTCTAAGAAAGTGAAATAGTAAATTCCCCAGCGTCACTGTCAAATTTATAATTTCATTTTCCCAGCGCAGTCTGCGGCTAACGAGACAAATTGGAGATTAAAACTTAAGCGGCGAATTATTTAAGGGGAAACATTTCTTGACGGCGCGCGCGACTCGCAATAATAAGCCATTGGAAAATTAAGCCGAACGGTCGAAAAATGAAGCGTCAAACGCCCGCGAATCGATCAGCTTTCAGGCGCTTTGAACGCGTTGAAAAATGGAAATCCAGTCGGGGGCTTAACGATGAACGATGAGCCCCGCGTGACGTCACGGGGATATTCGACATCGGCCGCGAGTTAAGGAGGTGGTCTTGACGTTTTCGGAAATTACGCTTTGCAACCAAATTTTTAAAATACTTTGTTCAAGACTTACAATTAATTTGTTTTTTTTTTTCAGAATTTTTAACCACGTAGTTTATTTTTAATTGAATAGTAAAATCAGAGTATTTTCTTTTGTTTCGTATACGAAAAACAGTGTAAAGTGTTTTGTATCAAAATCACTCATGAATTACAAGATTAAAATTGTATCAAAAATATATATAATGGAGAGTAATTTTTTTTATTTTACCCTCGTTGCAATAAAAATTTGATTCTAAATTTATTGCAAAAATTTGTGCAAAAAATGCCTGCATGAATATTTTTCACAAGTTGGAAAT
Organism: Aradophagus sp. ZL-2020; assembly: GCA_022817685.1. Lineage (NCBI taxonomy): Eukaryota > Metazoa > Arthropoda > Insecta > Hymenoptera > Scelionidae > Aradophagus > Aradophagus sp. ZL-2020. The sequence continues at coordinate 3,431 of JABFOV010002975.1, read as the reverse complement.
ATTGATACATTTAAATGAAAAAATGCTCGTTTTCCTTTTGCCTTTCACCACACGAGTCGATCTCCTTAAAGTGATTTTTCAAGCTATTATTATTGTTTTTTTTAAAATAACTTTGTTAAAATTAATAATTATGCAAAATAAATATAACCCAGCAAATGTATCACTCTGGGAGAATGTTTTTTATTTTCTAAAAGTTAATTTTTTTCTTTTGTTCCAATGCAGAAACTGCCAAAAGTTTTGAGGTGGAAAAAAATGTTTTGGCAGTTTCACAGCCCACAATTATTGAAGAAATTGCAATTTCGAATGCTCAAACTATTCTCCCGTTGTTAAACATTGACTGGATTATATTTAAAAGTTTTAATTTTATGATTTGAAATTGCAATTTGAAACTAGACACTAACTCCGGGAATCTAGACTTGAAAAATCCCCTTAATAGGGTCGACCACGAGGATGAAGAAAGACGTCGGGGCGAATGACTTACCTCGGCAAAGGAAAGTGGGTTCGCCTGCGTATTGCGTGGGATAAGCAGGCGCACGGTCGCCTGGAAGTAAGTAAGGGCAGCGTTGTTCCACGGACTGGCAAAAGGTACGACAAGGTTGCAATCTCGTCCAAGTCCCGTTTTCCATGGTATATTTCAAATCCAGCGGTTCCCCATGAGCAAAGTAAGGCACCAGGGAGCTGCACATCCATTTTCTATATGCCTCCTGAAAACAAAAATGCCAGATGTTGCAGTCGCTCGTTGATCAATAATTGGTCCTCGTCGATTAATTGATTAACTAATTTTAGATGTTACATTGGCTTTAACGATTCTCGTCTAAGACGGATTTGGTTGATTCACCAGATATTTCAGTCCCGGTTAATAATCCATCTGTGCAATCATTTTTTCACGTCGGCGCGGCAGTTTCATTGCGACTATTATGCGCATCATAATAGACACACTAATTGCTAAACTTTAAAATTACTTTTAGTATCGTACTTAAAAGTCGATCACTTCTAGTACATAATTCGGTGACTGGCGTGTCTTGTGGTTTTTAATCGCACGAGGAAAATGAAACATTCAATCAAAAATTATTTGTTTTAAAATCGATTATTGATCCAACATTGTCGTTTTTTTTCTTGCGGATTATGACATTCACAATAAGCGAATGTCAAAGGATGATTTATATATTCGAAAAACCATTCATTTTTCTGATTATCGTTAATATCGTATTGCGAAATCATTTCATGACGCAGAAAGTAAATTTATTATTTTATCGATAATAAATATGTCTATACTAGTAGGTTACGTAGTGCGAGTCCCGTTAATTTAATAACGGCGAGATCGCGGTAAATCTACTCAATTTTTCAGAAGATTTTAGTACTAGACGTAACTAATTTACTCTCGAATTCACACCCAATCTTAAATGATATTAATCTTTAAGAGGATCGCGTGATTTTTCATAAATAATTCAGCAAATCGTTTCTTCGTTTAAAATTCTCCCCCGTTTCACACGACGTTCTCATATTTGGTATACTTTGCATAATCCCTTTCCACGCGCGACATTTATCTGCGCTTATTTCCTATCTTTGTATTTTTCGGTATTTTTGAATTTCTTTCTCAAATACAATTTTTCGTACGGACTAACTAATAATGATGAAGGTAGAAAAAGAAAATAAAAATGCACAAGGGAAGTTGTTTTAAATATAATTAAAAGTCATTCAATATTTATCTTTTTTCACCACAGATTGTAAAATTTTAAAAGTATAAATCCCAAAACAAATCTTGCCCAATTTAAGCCGTTAACAGAGAAGAATAATTACACCTTTTCTTTTTATTTCGCAACAAACGTCCTTTAAAAGAAATCCGAGAAAAAGCACCACTGTAAAAAATAATTTGCAATCCAGAGCTGTAAAATGCCAACGTGACTTTTTCCGCGACATTTTGAAACAAAAGTAATCTTTTTGATTCGAATCGTTGGAAATTGGATTGCAATGTCAGTTGGGGCCGAAACCATCGGCGTTGCGCGGGAAATCGGAAGGAGTGAAAAACGCGCGACTCGTCATGCCGCTCGAAGGAGCTGAATATCCGATCGGATCACGGGCGCGCTTATCAAGCGACATCCAATTGTTGGGAGCAGCCGAGCTGAACGCTCCTCCAGTCGCCCGGCCCTTATATCCTCCTCCGATCGATAATCGTACAACGGAAATGACATGTTCCATTAAAAAGCGCGACTCCCGGCCACCCGGACCCGAGCTATCCGGTGATTAACTCAACGACGCGATAACTCAAACGCGTTACAATTTGTCGGACATCGATATCCGAGCCACTTAACTTCCTCCCTCAATTTTCGTCCCTGCGTGTCGTGAGAACGAAGGACAAAAAAATATATTGCTTCATAAAATCGTAGCCGACGTTATGGACAACCGACAAAAAATATGGAAATTGTTTTTCGAGATTTCGTTTCACATTGTGGTTATTTTAACGATTCAATAGTATTTTTTGAATTACGTTATATTTTAATTTGTACATATACATTGAGAATCGTCTTTGTGGAATAGAAGAAGTAATGAACTTTGAACTTGACAAGTAGTTTTTTTAGATACATTTCTATGTCCAACAAATTTGAGGACAAGAAGAGTAAAATTTGAATGAAGAGAGTAAAATTCTTTAAACTCGCTGACAGAATTTGCAATTTGTAACTTCCATCGCCAAGACGAGTCCGTTAAAAACAAGTATACCGTTTTAGGGTCAACGCAGCGTCTCTTTCTCACACACGTTTCCTCCCGTGACCCCGACTTGCCCTTTCCCCCGCCGCGCTCGTCCAGCCTCGTACAATACGCCACACAACTTTTTACCCGGCTCTATTTTTAATTCCCAAGCCCGGTAGGTTTTTCACGTGAAAAAGCGTCGCGTCAAAGGGACGCTGGCGAAATCCGGGCTTTGGCCGTGGCGTAATTCAACTTGCCGGGCCAGGACAAAACGAGAAGCGCCGGCACATATTACATTGGCGGCGGGCCGCGCGCGCCGCGTGTCCCTCAGCTTTTCGGCGAACGAGGGCGTCGCCATGGCGACAGCCGACGGTCCTCCGCTTTGATTTCTTTATTTGTCTTCTGGATACGCTTGTCAAACAAATAAGGTTTAAATAAGCCCTGCTTAAGAACACGCGGGATTTAACGTCCTTAAGGTGGTAGCGCCCCGATAACACCCCCCCCCCCACCCCCCCCCCCCCCCCCTCCTCCCCCCCCCCCCCCTCCCCCCCACACTCCCTCCCCTGCTTCCCGTCAGCCGCCCTGCCGCTTTCACAAAATCCAACATACCACACAGATGTCGCTCCCTACTTACCCTCTCACCCCTCTCTGACCCACCCCGATACACACCAGAACAAACGGCGGAGTACGCATGCGATATCACCGGAGTATGCTTTACTGCCTTCGACTCGGTTCATTTCAAA
>JABFOV010002974.1:0-17847 GCA_022817685.1 Aradophagus sp. ZL-2020 | reverse complement strand
CTCATGATTTTTAGAAGATCTTTTTTCTCAGTGTCGTGAATCTAACCAGTGTTTTCTATTTTCTGGCCAGGATCGGGGTAGGAAATTCAGGCAGGCGCTAACTAGAATCGTCAAGCTGTGTGCCTCTAATCACTAATCAGTTTTTTTAGGCTGGCGCTACCCAGTCACTGGCGATAATTTATCCAGTGACTGTCTAGAAAACATATTCAAACTCGGTATTAACTTAATGTTAATTAAATAAATTTATTGTCTCAATAACTCACCTTCACTTCTCAGCTCCCAAATTCCTTGGAAAAATACTGAAAAAGCGATTCTAGGTGAGAATCGAACTCACGTCCCCACTATCACTAAGCAGACTTTTTCACCACTGCTCAAAGTTGCCAGTCAGTGAAATGTCTATTTTACTGGGATTTATTGATTATCAGGCCAGTGACTAAACAGTTTTAGCTGGCCAATGAAATACTAAATTTTACTGTGATGTATCTAGCCAGTTAACAGCTAGTTTTACGGGGAAAAATTACTACAGTATTAACTATCTTGCATGTGGTCAATTGACAATAAATTTTACTGGGGTAGAATTACTGTAGTATTAACGGGCCAATATCTAATCAGTAACTAAACAATTTCGTCTGGATTAGTGATACTAACCAAAATCTGGCAAAAATGTCTTTTGAACTAGCCAAAAACTAGTCAATTTTTTACTTAGATAATACTGTTTTCTATTGTTAACTTTACATTTTGTTAACGATTTTTTTACTTTGAGTTTTTGTTGAAAAAAAGTCTTCAAAATTGATTATAGAAATTATACTTTATGAAAAGACCACTATCAGTAATCTAAATATATCACTGTACATCGATTTTCCAGTGTGTCAGTACTGATATTACGATGTGTTATTAATTTCTTAATAAATTCAGTGAGAATAATTTTGAATTAAAATCACGCCGCGTTACATTTAAATTAATCTTCAGTCGAATGCCCTATCTTTCTATTACTCATGAATGACTAAAATTTCATCCTTGTCACACCTCAATATAATTTCTCGTTCCGTTCCGATTTCGGTGTTCATAAACTTTAATCGGCGCTAGCCGATAAGATTGATGTGAACGTTCATTTTTGTGAATTGATCAAGTTTAAAATAATAAAGAAGCCTGTATTTGTTGTTGACATTATATTCGACCTTGTGAGTATCAATACTAGTCTTCACCGAAATCAGAACGGAACGAAAAAATATATTGAGATGCGATGAGAATGAAACTATATAGGCATTCTTAAGTAGAAGAAAGATAGGGTGTTCGTCTGAAGATTAACCGTGATATAACGCGGCGTAATTTTAATTCAAAATTATTCTCACAAAGTTAATTAAAAATTAAACGTGATTTCTCAGGTCTGGTACCACGAAATTAGTGTCTTTTCAAATTACAGTTTCTGATGATAAAATTAAAACTTTTAAAGACAATCCAGCCAATCTTAAACATTGGGAGAATGATGCAAACAGTTTAAAACGTAATTTTTTAAATAATTGTGGACTGTGTAACTGGGGCTCTATTCAGTAATGTTCAAAAGATGAACATTACAGTAATAACATTAAAGAAGCATGCTCTATCTTGCTTATGTTACATAAGATAGAGTAAGATAGAATATGCCTTTTCAATATTACAGCTGTAATTTTCACCTTTTGAACATTACTGAATAAGGCCCCTGCCAGAGCATACTTTTTCACCTCAACAGTTTTGGCAGTTTCTGCATTCAAACAAGAGGAAGGAATTAATTTTTACATAATAAAAACATTTTTCCATATTAATACAATTGCTGAATTTGTATTCATTTTACAAGATTATTATGTTTAATAATGTTATTTAAAAAACACTTATCTAGTGATAATAGTTTGAAGAATCACCTCAATAACACATCGTAATCCCAGTACTGATACACTGGAAAACCAATGTACAGCAATGTATTTAGATAATTGATAGTCTTCTTTTCATAAACTATAATTCCTATAACTAATTTCTTGAGCTATTTTTTTTATTTTAAAACAAACCAGGGCTGTTATGATTTAAATCATTTGATTTCAATCAATTGATTTTCTTATAAAAATTATTGATTTAAATCAAACTTTAGATTATTTAAAACATAATAGCAGAAAGTACAAACGTACCAAATTTTTATTTACAGGGTGTCTAAAGGGCGTGAAAAGCGGAAAAAGCGGGGATTGTACGTGAATTATAATTATGCGGGAAATGTACGGGAATTGTACCAGGATTTTTTTTGTGTACGGGAATTTCATCATCGAAAATTTAAAAAAATAAATAACCTTTTGTTTTTAGTAAATGCTATTTTTGAGAAAAATATAATTTGAATGTTTCGAAATGCACGTTTACACTGCCATCTATATGCAGTATAGGTAAATACTGCAACAGTGATTCCAACCTTATAATGATAATATATCCTCAAATATAATACTTCGAAATAGATTTGACTGATTTAGCCTTTTGCCCACAGATCTAGATGCGGGAAAATTACGGGAATCGTACGGGAATTTTTTTTTTTCGATTTCGCTAGACATCCTGTATTTAGTTTATATAGGAAATATGATTTTATCAAGTAACCGTGGTTAAAGAATTTTTGGTACGTTTTCTGCTTTTGTTATTAATTTGGTAGCATTCTACATACATTTAATAAGTTTTTTTTTCTTATTTTGTTTTTGTTATATAAAAGAACAATTTATTTGATTTAAATCAGATTTTTTTATTTTTTTCAAAACAATCATGTTTTTTATCAGCCCTGAAACAAACACAACACGAGGAATAATTGCTAACAAAATGTAAAGTTAGCAATAGAAAAGAGTATCAAGTGCAAATATGTTGAAAATTAAAGAATTATTAAACTCTTTTTGGGCTATCGGGTACAAATCACATGATGATTGTAGAGGGGACGTAGGGCTAAAAATTGTATTTAGGCTTTGTTTTCATCTGCAACAAGGCTTAAAAAAAGATCTAAAAAAAAAACTCGCAGATTGTTCCCTAAGTCTGAAAATTATCGCAGAATTACTAACAAACAATATTATTCAGTCAAATTGGATAAAAAATTAAACCGCTTAAAAACACTCAAAAACAAGCTTATTTCATTTGTTTCTTATACTATCGTTAAATTATCTTAATTAAAAAATTTTAGTATTTAGGCCCTACCAGTACATTTTACACCATAAAAAATTGTAAACTTGCGAGGGCACTTTTAACATTCTTATTCCGTTACCCCCTGTGTTCCTTTGTCTTCGATAGCGACTTTTTCGAACAGCCAACGAATCCTCTAGCCTCTTTGTTAAATTAATTACAATACCAAGACGGAAAACTTAACATGTTTATCCAATCTTTAAATTTGCCATATCCTACACGTTGCCACATTCTTCTAAAGAATTGCTCCAAATTTGTCCCGGAGATCCTTCTTAACCCACAGATTATATCTCGTCATTGACTCGGCTTGGAGTATCGAGGAATGTATAACCTTACCTTCTAACCTAATCTGAACAAAGTCTTTCCCGCCTCATTTTTTTTTTTTAGAAGAATCTGTACCATTTACCTCCATACCCACTTTTCCTCTGACATCTTGAAGAATCTTGTGCAATCCGCCCTTCAATTTATGTGTAATGTCTGATTGAAAAATTCACCATTTGAATTTATAAATGTTGATCAGTTAAAGACATTACCACTCCAATTATTAATTAAAGTCAATTTAAATAACTTACCAACGTCCGATTTCGATCAAATGATTACAATATTGAAATTCATTGCGAAATGGTAGCAGCTAGTATCACAGTTTCAAGACTATTTTCATCACAAGCCGACGTCACCCCTAGTAGCAATGCTCTTGTTTTTGTCTAGAATGTAACGCTTTTCTAGACAAATACTAGATTGAGTTTAGAAACTAATAAGTTTCTATCCAAAAACTAGATAGAGTCTAGTATTTGTCTAGAAAAGCGTTACATTCTAGACAAAAACTAGAGCAATGCTACTAGGGACGTTGATTACGCAGGTGTGTGTTTTTTTTTACACAATGCAAAGTTTAGTATTAATTATTATATTTAATTTGCATTTAACACTTTATAACAATAAATAAAAATTGTGTAATATAAAATAAGTGTTATTTTCATTATATACAAACTTTAACGTAAAAATCATAATAATTGTATTTGTTTTGATTTAATTTTATATAAATTTATGACAAAAAGATATAAAAAGATTTATAATTATTAAAAAGTTAAGAATAAATTATAAATTAATTTTAAAATGCCATTACAAGATAATATAAATATCTAAGATCCTTCAAATGTCTAATCAAGATTGATTCGCCACTGCTAAGAGAAAAAAAAATACTTATTTTTTATAACTCTTTATTAAGACTAATAAACATAATATAGCTAATCACATTTCAAAATGTTAACGTATTGTGAATGTCAAATAAAAATATTAAATCCCCGATTTGATTAAAATAGCAAAACTAACAATCAATATTATTGACAACAATGAATATTATTGATTGTTAGTTTTGCTAATTTAAACAAATCGGGGATTTAATATTTTTATTTGTTGCAATTTATCAAGTTACCGACAGTGAATGACATTAGAGTACAGTATCAGAAGCAGAAAATTGAACGAAAGACTTGGGTTCAAAACCTTGTAGCGACATTTTTTTCAACCTAACAATAGGACTATTAAATATTACTAAGAGTAAATTATATAGTAAATATTACTAATAGTAATAAGTAAATTTTATGAGTGAACATCACGGTCACTAAATTACTTAGAATATAAATAATATATACTGTCTTGTTTCTCTCCGTGTAGACGATAAAAAGCACAAATTTATAAATTAAATAATGTATTAAATAAAAAGCAATGCATGATTATGTTTTTTTTTTAGATAATATAAATAGAATACCGACTAGAATTTTTATTGATATTTACGTTATTTTTTGAACAATCTAAAATAAAAATCTCTCCTTGGTATTATTCAAACATCCATTATTATATCTTTTCCAAGTTTTCCAACACGTCACCTATTTTCATATTTTTCTCACCATTATCTTTTCATTTGACAGTTGAATAAAAAATTATTATTTGTTCATAATATTTTATCGTTTTTTTCTTAGGTTTCTAATTATTGACATGGTAAAGGCATATGCTTTAGTATATTGGACTAAAACTAAAACCATATCTGTACTTGATACAAGTTCTTTCAAGTTATTGTACAAAGAAGGAATGACGTATTCTTTACCATATGGGAAAAAAAATTACGCAGGAAAAGTTCTTCTTTATTCCGGTAACAGAAATGTTATTTAAATTTAATAATATTTAAAAATACTTATTAATGTTAATATTATAATTAGTTATATACATCTATAAATTTAAAATTATTCATAAGCATTTCACACTATAACGTTAAAACAAATGTTACCAAAGAGTAATATAATATTCTGAATTTCACAACAAAATCATTAATATACTATTAACGCGTAGCAATTAATTACTTAATCAGATCTTTATCACACTAATTTTTATCGTTAAAAGCATACATACAACTAAGCTTGGAATATGGTATCTTGTTTTAAACTGTAAAACCTTAAATAAGATTTCGATTAGGAATTACTTAATCATCGACAAATTATTTGTAGATAATATGTTAACATTTAGTAAATTCGAATTAAATAATTTAATATTCGATCATTTCCTAGTGAAATATTTAAATTGGATAATTATGACCATTTATAACATACCGTATACACCTTATCAAATATATATATGTGCATATTTATTTTAAATGCGTTTAACATATTCCAAGCAAAAATTAGTTTTGAAAGCAAAATAAATATGTTGGAGTCATTATAAATTGAAATTGTAAACTTAACGTATGTATGTGTTATGATCAATCTTTTTTTAAATTATAATTTATAATGCAAATGATCAACGTTCATTATGGCAATAACTTTGTATGACACGGTAATTACTTAATTTATTAATTTATTAATTTATTATACTGATTATTGTTTTTATATCTTAAGATCTAAACAAAAAATTACTTTTAAACACTATCTACTTTTAATTTTACGTGTACTTTTAACTGTAGTAATCTTTTTATTAAACATCGAAAATATTAATAATGTATGAAAATATATATTGTATAATATTACAATTATATGATAAACATATGTTCATGTGCAATGTTAAATAAAAAATAACTTATTATATCTCATATGTTATAATGATATTTATTAATTTTAAAATTTACTATAATATTATTTTTTCTAATTTTTAGACGACGAAAATTTTCTGTCGAAAGTTTCTGTCTCCAAAGAAGGACAAATTTTGACACAACCGAAGAAAGGGAAAATGAAAAACTCTATTTCTAATGGCAATGAATATAAAAATCTCGTTGGTAAATACGTATTATTATTAGCAAATTAATTTACTTAATAATTTACCTACTAATAAGCACATTTCTAAAACAATGTTAAAAACGTCAAATTTCGTGTATTATTTTTTCTGCATTGAAAAAAGTAGTTGGTTGATTCACGTTTTTTCATATCATTTAAGAAAATATTTTTTCTAACAATATGAGTGATACCCTTTAAAAATTGTTAAACTCACGCACTCTTAAAACAAACAATTTATTGTAACCTATTTATTCTTCTCAAAAGTGCATATATCGAAGCGATTCCAAGAAAAAAAGTGTATATACTAATGCTGAAAATATTTACAATAATGAGTAACAAAATTTAACCTTTAAGCGACTAATTGTTAAATAATAATTATGATATACAATTATTAATGTATAACTATTTACTGATTAATCTTTATGCTCAATCATTTTCATCTGTAAGAAAAAAATTCTTTATATAAACCACTGAAAAATTATTGAATAATAATTTATGAATAATATTTATACTTTTAAATAAATTGTAACGAAATTTAATATAATAAATAACGAAATTGAAGATTGAAGTATATTATTTCCCATCGACAATGTGTGACATTGGAAGCTAAGATCTGCTATTAGTCATGCTGAAAATTTAATTAGTTGATAAATAATTCGAAGTATTTAAATTCAAATAAACGTTCGAATTTGTTCGAACAGTTTAAAAATTGGAATCGTTAGAACAGATCAAACTTTGATAACTAAAATTATTATATTATAATAATATAAAAACAGATACGTTTTTAAAGCGTACTTTTTAAAAGTATTATTTTCAATTATTATTTATTTGAACTAATTTTTAAAAGTAAAAAATATATTGACGTAATATAGCATTATATTCTTGAATAATTTATTTTGATTTTTCGCAATTATTATAATTTTATACAATCGTCGACGGCGTAAGTGAAAACTGTCACATTTTATTACATGATTTATTTTTTTTTACATAGATTTGGCTCAAGAAACGTTAAGTAATGTGACAACGTCTGAAGATAAGATTGAACAGAAAGTTAATAACGAAAAACGAAAAAAAACAAAAAAGAAGAAATCTATATTTGATGTTGATACTTCTAAAACTACGCTAAAATTAAGTGATATCGGAAAAAAGCAGGAAAAAACAAATATACTGCCTGGAATATTTTCAAATGAAGAAAGTGTTCATAATGCAAAATTAAAACAAAAACAGCATAGAAAAGAGCGTGAAAACAAAGGAGACGGAAAAGAGAATTTAACGCCAGATAATCTGGAAAATCTTCATTCAAAAAATAACAAGAAATCACAGAGAAGCAGCGGTATACAGGAAGTAAGACAAAAAGATGACAGTAATATTAACGATGAAAATAAAGATCAGGTAGAAGACCACAAAAAATTAAAACAAAAAGTAGCACAAAAACTAAAAAGAAAATATAGTGAAAATGACGTTGAACAAAAATTAAGTGAAGATAAGGAAATTCAAGATCAGTCTGACGAAATTAAAAAATTTGCTGGAAAAAAATCAAGAAATGTAAAAAATATACCGATTGAAACAGAAAATGGAAAAAACGTACAAAATGAGAAGAAAAAACAAAAAAAATGGTCAAATGAGAAAATCGGTGTTACATTTAATAATAAAAATAAAAGTGAAACAAAAAATGGCTCAAAATCGGTTCAGCGTCAGTTGGAAAAAGCCGAAAAAAAACGAAAATACGATGTTCAGAAAGGGAAAAACACAAATAAAGAAAATTTAAGCGACGAAGACAATGTTGTTGACCAAAATGAATCATTTCATCACGATATAGATGTTGATGTTAAACAAGAGAAAAAAACAAACAAAAAAGAGTCGAGTTACGACAGTGATGTAGAAATACTAACGAAAGATGATATAAATAAAATTATTAAACATAAAGCAAAAAATGGAAAGAATGAAGAACATGTAAAAAAAGTGAGTTACTAATAATCATTATTTTGAGAGGAAAAAATATGCCATGCAAAAATCAATCTTGTTTTATAAAATAGTTATCAGAAAATAAAATTCACATTTTCAACAGAAATTACTCTCATCAGCGCAGAAATCAGTTCTGCACATGGAAAATATCTGAGGACTCAATCACGTGTTACACAGTACGGAGTTTAACATAGATATGACTAGATGCCATTTAAACACAACTTACCTGAGTATATTCTTGTTTTGAAGCCCATAATGAATAATCTTCTTTCATTACTTGACTATTTGTTCGTTCATCCACAAATCGTCTACACATTTGAAAATGGTTTCAATTCATCATACAGTGTTGAGAACGTAAGGCTTGACAAAAAACAAATTGTCAATTAACATTTAATTTTGACAATGTATTTTTAAGAAAACTAATTGACTCGAAAAAAAGTATACTTAAAAACTAACACGATTACAAACAAAGTAAAAAAACAAATTTTAATGCACATTTAACGAAATGGCAGGCATGGCGGCGAAACATGTTGCAGCATGCGCTATACCGTTAAATGGCGACACGCTCAACAAGCAATATTTTAATACAAACATGTAACGTTTCAATGATTTATGTTATAATTTTGTAATAAATTATAAACGAAATACAAGCGTTCAAATACTCATGTATAAATTCACTTAAGAAAAAATAACATCAGAAATGTTTATGTAAAATCACATTATTAAAAAAAAAGAAAACTATCGACTGATTATATTTAATTTGAAATAATATTTAAACTTTGTATTGAGGGAATATAATAAATAAAAATTTCAATGAATTTTTTTTTTTTATATATTTTATGTCAAGTTTTGGACTAAAAAATTAATGTTTCACACCATTTTATTAATGAATTTTTAATTCAAATAAACTACATTCATATTAAAATGTATAATTTAAATTTATAACTTTGTCATATAAAAATTAATTATGACTATTTTTTACATTTGACAACTGGAAAACATGAAAACAAAAATTGTTATCATTACAAATCCAATAATAAAAATGATGTCACTTTCTGATAATAAAGATAAGAGTCGATACAAAGTCATGGATTATTGGCTATAGTTATACGATATATATATATTCGGTTAGGTCGCGTCTAAGCAGTTATCAGTCGTGTCTTCACAAAATTCAATACTGTGTAGCACGGAAAAATAAGTCTTACAATATTCTTCAAAGTTGACCTAAGCGCAGACAAGAATTTCTTTGATCGCAATATTTATGGATCTTGTTTTCCGGCAACTTTTCTTACGAAACAAGATGGGCTCTTAAACGGCGCAGGTTTCTGTATTGTGGAGATTATTCCGTATATGTACATTTAAAAAAAATTTACTAATTTTACAGGTGACTAAAGTCGAGTTAATTCCCGGAAATGACACCATTGTTGTGTCATTAGGAAATTTAATGATTATAGAAAACTTTAGGGACAAACCAAAGGAAATGGTTCGAAGAATCGCACTTTGTATATTCACTAAAGAACAACTTGCGAATATGAGTGCAAAAGGATCTATATTCGGTAGACAACCTTTTCCTGATGAAATTAGGAAAACTATCTACGGTTAGTAAAAAATTTCAATTGTCCTCAAAAGTAATTAAACCAAAAATAAATGAACAACATTAAAATACATATTTTTTGTTTTTACAGTTAAAATAACAAAATTTCAGTCTCTTTATCTTTTCTTTTAAAATATGTAGTTATTAAAAAAATAAATAAATAAATAAACTTGTTAACTTCTTCAATAAAATGTTATTAATTAAAAGACATCGTATACTTTATCCAAATAATACTAATTTTTGTCAACGTTTTGATTCTGCTATAGCAGAATCTATAGAATTCTATAGAAGGAATATTTATTAAATAATATATTTCACTATCATGTCATATAAAAACCAGTGTCTATTTTACTCAATTTGTCTCTATGTAACTTAGTTTCCAACAATACAATATCAACCCTTTTATCACAAATTGTAAGGCTTTTAGAAAGAATTAGATGAAAAAATTTTTTCGTTTATTTAAAATTTACACATTGCAATTATTTAATATCAAAAAACATAGCTATTAAGATTTTCTTCAAAGAAATATAAAATTTGATATACTTTTTTTAATTTTGTTATACAATTTTTCATTATCATTTTAAACTTCTCATTATATAATCGTAAATGAATATTCATATGAAAATATTACATTATTTAAAAGTTTAATTAGTTAATTAAATAACTTACATATATTCATAAGAAAAATAGTGAATTATATAAATCTAAACGCCTGTACTTGTGAAGAATCTTTTAACACAACTAAATTTATGAATCCGTAACAATTATTTATTTTACAGAATATCAGTTTAATGCATGTGAAAAAGAGAAAAGATTGACCCAAGTTCAAGTCAATAAAGTTTTAACTCAACAATGTTCTACTATTCGAAACCCAAAGAAGAAAAAAGACACAAAATCTAAAGAAGAGGAAAAAAAGAATTCGAAAGTGAAAAATAAGTCAAATTTGGAGAAACAGCAAAACCCGACAAATAGAAGTTATCTAAAAGAAGATAATTCTGAAAACGTAAACAATTCATCAGACAATGATTCTACAATGAATGATGAATCCTCAAATAAAAATTCTGAATTGGACGAAGCAATGTCTGCGTAAACTATTCAAGTAATTACTTCATTATAATGAGAGTTACACAGTAGCAGGGTTATTTTGAAATATTTTTTTACTCACTTTATTAAGGAGTGCAATATTGAATTCTATTCCAATTCCTACAGTTACATGAAACATTCATGTAGTTATTACAATGTTATTACATTGCTAGGATTGGATTAGTAAATACGTACTCAATGTATTAAAGGTTGTGTAGATACAGAATTATACTAAATATTCTGTTGAAACTCTGTGATATGGGTTGCGATATTTTAATTCATGACAACTTTAACAGATACATTAAATTTATGTCATGTATTTATTAAAACTACATTAGATCGCTTAGACTAGATTTAATAACTATCAGATTCAAAATTGAAATTCAAAATAAAAAACGTTTTCCGTTGTTATACTTTTACACTTGCGACAGTTCCATAAAACATATGCAAACACATTCTGTCACTGAAAAAATAATGATATAGAAAAAAATAATTACAAATATACCAAATGATTTTCATGTATGTATATTATAACATATAAATGTTCATTTTACAATTTTTTCGCTACTTCGTAAACAAAATTTACAACTTCATTGAACTTTCGCAAGTATGAAATAATGCAAAAAATTTGTTAAGTCTACGGTGTATGTAGTAAAGTTTTGCTTATAAATTTAATGCCTATAGGTTCAACAACCATTATGTAGTGTAACAATACAATTCTACACACTTACAATCTTAAATTTTATTACATAATACAAAACATTGTTTTTTTTTTTTTTTTATTTTGATCGTACTTATTACACTAATGATTACAAATACGTCGAAAATTGTTTAATAAGTAGAAAATATGCCAAAGGAAAATTTGTTCACACATGTTATTATTATTTTACGAACATAAATAACATTTTTGTGAAAAAATCACAGTTGCAAAAGTATTAACTTTTATTATCAAAAAAATTATTGTAGAACGCAATGTCTAATTAATTCTATTTAATAATTATGTAGAATCAATTCAAAACAATCAGTACGTTTTTATGAAATTATGGTATTAAACGTACTAGTAGATTAGTCATGTTAAAAATTTACCTGAAACTGTGATTTTGTATCTTGTTATTAATATCTTCCAACGTTTAAATAAAAATATCGTTGTTATTTCATTGTGCATTGTTTAAAAAAACGATAATAGGATACGGGAATAAATTACAATAATATGAAATTTTTATTCAATTGAAAATAATAAATGACAAAATCATAAATAATGAAATTATAAAAATAACGCATAATAAATAATTGTGACAATTAAAATGCTATTTTAATATGGACCAAAAATAATTAAAGATTAATATAACTACAAATATTTCATGCTTGTATAATATTGAAAACACGTCAGTTCGCTATGAAAATACTTGGGTATTTTCAAAAGATATAAACTGAAATTACAATTTAATAATATTATCTGTCAATAAAAAATTACTTTTTTTTGAAATTATTATGATAAATAACATTACAACTGTAGCCACGTTATCTTATTGCTAAATAAACAAATTAAAAAATTAATTCGAATATTAAATTTAATTTAATTTGTGATAACGTTAATTATAACGTTAAATTAACGATATAATGTAGTAGACGATTTGCAATTCTAATCGTGTTTTACACGTTTATAAAAACCAGTATATAATGCAAAAGAAAAAAAACGAAGCATCAAAATTTGAGACATTATACATACCTGACAATCATTGTATTGTCATTTTATAAATTTTGCGAACTTAACGTATAGAACTGTCTTTTGCAAGACAACACTTCCGACGCTTGAAAGTGTTGTTACTATTAATTAATGATTAACTATAACAATATCAAAATTTAAATACTATTGGCGATGGCCAAATTGACAATAAAAATTGCCAAAAGGAAAAATAAATTTCACTCGCGAATGAATTTTTACATATTTTTATAATCAAAAATAAAACTAAATAACGGAACACCACTCTCGGTCTCGCCTCACTCCATCCTCCGCGCCCACGGTCGTGAACAATTACTTTTGAAATATTTAGATATCATTGTAATATCAATATATTGTTATTTCATATAATATTATTCAATGATTGTAATCAATACTATTAAAAAATTTCAATTAATATAGGTTATTTCTCTCGGTATAAAATCAACTTATGTGACAATTTATTATTTCTAACTTATGTGAAACGCAGACAAAAGTAGAAAAAAAAAAAAAACTACAATGAACTTAGCATTGTCATAAAGTCGTACTTGTATCACACGCGTAGCCAAACAAAAATTTGAAATTTTATAAATTAACATACTGACTTCCCAAGTGGTCAGCTATAATATTTTAACTTGGGATCAATGATTATCAATATCAATAAAAAATATGCCTCCTAAATATCTGACACCATTAGTGGTATTCGCTATGGTATTAAAGGTCTATGATAATAAAATTTTATAAATATAAGTTCACGATGTTTATATGATTTCTCTACTTACAAAAGTTACATTTTTTGCTACCAGAGAGCGAAGAACCTTTATTACCACAGCGAATAAAATGAAAAGTTTAATGTACATATTACAATTCAATAAAAAATTCACACGGTACAGGAAGAAATTTCTATATTTTAGAAAAAAAGTTCTAATTTTAAGTATTTTAATAGATACCACGGCGACTCGAGACAGTAATTTCTTAAATATAGTAACAGATTTAGTTACAATTGGATTGTTAAATTATTAAATATTAATTAATGCATATTTCTTTGAAGTAAAAACTAAATTATAAATTTTCAGTAATACAGTTATTATTTTTTTAGTAAATAAATTTCTATTCAAGAAATTGTATATTATACGATTTTTCAGTAGTAATGAAAAATATATTAAACTGTGATGAATAAAAAAATCGTTTCAATAACTAATACAGTAATGTAGAACAATTAAATTTTTAAACTTAAAAAAAATAAATTTTGATGTCTATTAGTGTGTGTTTGTGGAGAGAAAAGGCGGAAAAGCAAGGAGGTATTCCACCAAAATTATTGAAAGTTGTTCAAATGGATATTATCTTATTTACTAACATTAAATGTACCCCACACCCATGACCTGTATGGTTACTATTCGAAATGTAGGTTAATGAAAACATTTAGTTACAATAATTTGAATAAATTTTTAACGTGCAGGCAGAAAAATAATTTGGAAAAAGTGCTATAATTTTCAGCAGTCCGGCTACACTAAACATATTTTCATAATAGTTCTACAGCTGTATAGATTTTTTTTTTCAATAAATTACAAGAAAAAGTACCATAGTTATAGCACTTGTGGGTAAACCTTTCGCGCAAGTGCTATAACTATGGCACTTTTTCTTGTAATTTATTAAACAAATTTATATAGCTATAGAAATATTATAAAAATATATTTAGTGTAGCCGGACTGCTGAAAATTATAGCACTTTTTCAAAAATAATTTTTCTGCGTGTGAAATGTAATACAAACGGTTGATAATCATTGATGGATCTCAAGCAGATTCCTCCACGTGGTGAGATCCGGGCAATGATTATTTATAAATAATTATTGGTTGCAACATTTAAACAAACCCGCGTGGAAAAAATTACTGCCAGCTGGTCTGGCACAGGTCTGGACGATGCGCGCGAGCCAGACTTCTGCCAGCCGAATGCCATACCTTTTCCGGACTCCAGAAGTCTGGCAACAGTATGGCATACGACTGGCAGAAGTCTGGCTCGCGCGCATGATCCAGATCTGTGCCAGTCCAGCTGGCAGTTATTTTTTCCACGCGGGAATAGTATGATAAAATAAAATTATTGCGGTAAATGATTATTGCATCTCCAGGAGACAACAAATGTAAAACGGCTGTAACCGTGGTCCTCCGAATTGATAAATTAAAAAAAGCCATTAAGATAAATATGAGTCGAAATCCTCAGATGCGAAAAAGTCATTAAGATAAATATAGGACGTTGTAACTAACTGAGACACATAGATGACAAATCGCAACCAGTAAAAATATTTATAAATAATTAGCTAATATCTGCATTTCTGTTGTTTTATACGAGTCGATTAATATATTTTGCTAGCCCCCGTAAAAAAAATTGTTGCCAGCTAGCTGGCATTAATCTGGCAAAAGTCTGGCATTTGTACGTGAGCCAAACCTATACCAGACGAATGCCATACCCTTGCCAGACCTCCGAAGTCTGGCAGTGGTATGACATTCGTCTGGCATAGGTCTGGCTCACGTACAAATGCCAGACTTTTGTCAGACTAATGCCAGATAGCTGGCAATATTTTTTTCCACGCGGGAAGATAAAAACAAAAATAACTGTATAATTTGAAATACTATATCTATATGTAAAACATATATTTTATTTCAACACCAAATACGCAAGTGTAAACAAAGTTTCAATTCCTACAGTTACATTCAAATGCACCATGTAACTATTACAATCTATTTGGATTGCTAGGATAGAAACAAATGTTACAATCATTGACATATCATGTATTAATTGTTTAATTACGTAAATTTTGGTTCGAGAATGACGTACCTACAAACAAGCAATAATTGTGGTATTATATATGGTTAGATAAAAGTTCAGTACAAAAGTTGATTAACATTTTGAGCCAAACGATGATGCATTGCTGAATTATCGCTTTGAAAAATAGTAAATACATTGAACCACATAATGCATTTTTGTGATAGAAAACGGTCACACGTTGAGCCAAACAAGTAAGTATCGTAACACTCAATTTTATTGAGTGAAATCATGCTTTAAACAGTGGCGCATAGCTTGAGTCAGATAAACAGGTATTCCGGCAGTCCATGCAGTCTCGCGAAAAAAAATTGTTTTTTCTTTTATAAAAAGATTATGATAACATTTCTAAGTTTAAAAATTGAAATTTAGCTTTTTAAATTTATCTTTTTTCTGAGTATTAAACTTACACGAAGAAACCAGGGAAAGACTGAAAAAATGAAAAATATGTATACATTAATATAATACTTACGTGTGCTTAAGAAGCCTCTGTTATTCATTTCATCTTCGGCAACTTACACAATACTGGCTCACTGATTTCCGTCTATAATTAAATTTTTCTTTAATTTGCAGATAATTGAAGCTATTTTATTGTGACATGGCTACGAGTTGAGCCAAATAAGTATTGTACTATCCAATCTGATTTGGTTAATAACTATCGCTTTAATGATTGGTTAGAGCATTAAGTTGAACGAGGATATATTGTAAATTCAGACTAACCGCATAAAACTACCGAGTTATGCGGCTACACTAAGTTTGAGTTTGAACATAGGCCCACACGTTGAACCAAACAGTACATTTTTATGTTTTGAAAATGGAAACATGTTGAGCCAAACGAGTTAGTATTCAAGACACTCTTTGTAACTGCTAAAAAATTTTGTTTCAAAAACAATGCTTCTCGTCAATCCAAATGGTAGATTTGTGCGGTAAGAAACGTGCCACGCGTTGAGCCAAACGAGTACTTATTGTGGCATTGAGCCTGGCTGGGTAATATTTTGCTTTAAAAATTGGCTGGTGCTTTGAGCCAAAGGGACAGGTATTGTCACAGTATACGCGGCGGACTGAAATTTCGGTTTGACAAGTGGCCCATCATTGAGCCGAATGGTACATTTCTATCGTTAAAAATAGCCATACGTTTAGCCATATGGGTAAGTATTGCAGCATTTATATTGGCTGAATCAAATTTCGCTTCAAAAATTGGCCTGTGCGTTGAGCCATACGATCAGGTATTGCAGCATTCTATGCGGCTAGGCTAAGCTGCGGTTGTAAAAACCCCAGTGAAGCAGGTTATTCCACAGTGCGTTAATTATGGCGCACATTTCGGTAATTATTCGGAATCGCCTCCCCACCCCCAGCAGGAGATTATGATAGGTTAAATCAATGTAATTTTTTGCGCCAAATACGAATCTGAAATCAAAACTTGGCGCTCTCCAATGGTTAAAATAATCCACTTTTCATGCCCTTTTTTGCATATTTTTGGAGTTATCGTTGACGGATAATAACGTACATTAAAAGTAAGTTAATATTCGTATTTCACGTTCAAAAACACACCGATTTCATATATATAACATCATATATATCGATGTGTTTTTGAACGTAGATTACAAGTACTAGCTTTGTTTTGATAAACGTCAATATCCATCAACGATAACTACAAAAATATGAAAAAAATTGCATAAAACTTAAGTTGTCTTTTGAACCATTACAGAGCGCCAAGTTTTGACTTCAGATTCGTATTCGGCGAAAAAAATTCACACCTCATGTTAGGGAGGGCGGGAGACGATTCCAAATAATTACCGAAATTTCCTTTTTAGTGAGACTAGAATACGGTTCACACGACTGAAAACGCAGCGGCTTTAATTTGGAATCACATGAGCATACTCACGTAAAATTCAAATTAAATTCACACTGGACTCACACCGATCACACATTAAACTCGAAAAGACTTTAAATTTGAATCATAGCAGGCTTACATTTTTCTCACACATTTTGATCACATTGTGAACTCAATAATATATAATTTTACTACATTCAAAAATTATTTATTGAATAAAAAATGAATAGCAATGATAAATACCTATTCAACATTTTTTTTTTTTTTTTTCGTAACCAGATTATAAAAATATTTATAATTTAATTATTGAAATTTAATGACATTTTTTACCGATTGTTACACGAATTACACGAAGAAACCCAGAAGAAATAGAAAAAAAGATCATGTGTCTACATTAATGTAA
>JABFOV010002973.1:0-17851 GCA_022817685.1 Aradophagus sp. ZL-2020 | reverse complement strand
GGGGGGGGGGGTAATAGTGATAACGCTAGGCTGGCGTCAGTGGTATTTATACACTTAAAAATAGGAATCAAATGATTAATAACAGAAGGAAACAAAACATTGGAAATATAAAGGTTTTAAAAGTACGTCAGTATTTGAGAATTGTTTAAAGCTTAGTAAACGGTAACGGATGAAAGTGTTGGATATGATATATTTCTCATAAATATTTACAATTTAATTTTGTAAATATATTTATTTATACATTTTTAATGTTGTATTACTTTTGTTATTTATACCACATGTTTACTGATTATCACTACTTGTGACCAATTATATAATCAAAAGAGTTTGATGCATTTTAAATTTTGTATCAATTTTTATAAAGGATTTATTAATAACTGATAGTTATTAATAACTGTATATAGCCCGTGTTAATCTGGGCAAATATCTCGTAACCAATGCAAACGTGTCGTAACCAATTATTAACTAGTATCAGTTATTGAGAAATATTTTACAAAAAGTGATAAAAAATTTGAAATGCATTACACTCTTTTCATTAATGAATTTGTCAAAACCAGTGACAAACTTAATTCAAATGACAAAATGCATTCAAGAAAACGTAAAAGTAATAAAATATATTCGAAAATGTATAAATGAATATATTTATGAATAAATTGTTAATAAATATGAAAAATATATAGTATTCAATGTTATTTCATCCATCACCGTTTACTGAGCTTTTAAAAATTTCTCGAATGCTGAAATTCATTTAAAACCTTCATAATTTCAATGTTTTGTTTCTTTCTGGTATTAATTATTTGATTCCTATTTTAAGATTTATAAATACCATTGACGCCAGTCGGACGTTATTGCTATTACCCCCCTCCTTGTACGCCAGAGCTTATACCGGGCTTAGAATCAAAGGAAAAATTTAATTTGTCCTCGCTGAATAGATGGCATTGCATCCGTGGGATATTTCCCACGGTCCCGACTGGCATCACAACAGTCTCACCAGCGTCCACATTATAGCATCGCTGCTTCTATGTATAAACACATAGAACATCAGTAAAGTTGACACACTACTTACACTAAAATATATTTCTTTTTAGTTCTACACTGTAGGCAATTTAAAAAAATTTTTTACCTATATTTTTCACAACGCAATTCGCAATGGTATTAAAGGTTCTTCGCCCTCTGGTAGCGAAAAATGTAACTGCATGATTTTTATATGATTTTAATACTTACGAAAGTTACATTTTTCGCTACCAGAGGGCGAAGGACCTTTAATATCATAGCGAATAGCTATTTATTTTTCATTGAAATATATTTTAAAATATATTGTAAAGTGATCAGCGATACGATTTGAAGTGATATTTATTGAAATATTGGAATATTTATTTACACAATTAATTTGTTAGAAAAGTCACGAACATTCAGCTATATTTATAACAAATAAAAAACTTCACTTTACATTTCTGTAGTTAAAAATACATATTTTAATGTTTTCTAAACAAATGAAAGAAATATGTATACAGTGTTATTGTGTGTATGATTTAGTGAACGCATTATAATCAATCCATTATTATTGAATATATATAATATTTCCACTATACTAACAGTGTTACTAAAGTGAAAAGAGAATGTATATCCTACAAAATATGAAGACAGTGTAATAAGCAAATGTAGTGTAAAATGGGATATGAAGTATTCGTGTAATCTTAGTACATTACTATTGTTATTAAATGTATTCCAAATGCATTTTAAGTGTACTACAAAACGATATCCGTAATACTAATAGTACGATTTGTATAAAGACAAGCAATGGTGGACCTGCATGGAGCCTGCAAAGTCGAAATCATCATTTTGAATCCTGCATGGAGCCTGCAAAGTCAAAATCATCATTTTGAATCCTGCATGTGCCCGCAATTACTCGTCCATGCAGAACCTGCATTATTTTTATTATAGTAATTCAACAAATTTCAATAACTTTTTGTTAACGTATTTGATCATTTGTTAACAAAAAAATTCATCATGGTATGAAACATAGTAATGTTTCTATCTCCAGTAAACTCTAGTATTTATTTTTTCGTAATTTAGCTCACCAGTATCATACTTTTTAAATAGAAACAGATTTATAATAATATACTTCCGTAGACGATGTGAACGATAATCCTGACAATGATCCACCGCAACCGGATTTAAACAATGACGATTTGTACCAAGGAGCACCAATAACACAAATGGAAAGCTTACTAAGTATTTTAAACTATATTCAACGACATAAGTGTACAAAGGCTATGCTCGAAGATATGTTAGAGTTAATCAGTATACACCTCCCGCAACCAAATTTGTTCAAAAACACTGCTTACAAGTTCTTTAAATCTTTTGACTTTACAAAAACACAAATTATAAGACACTACTATTGCCAACAATGTTTTGAAAAACTTGAAACCAAAGACGACGTATGCCCATGTAACGATGATAAGTTAACGTCATATTTTATACAAATTCCTGTTGTTGACCAGTTAAAGACTTTATACAATAGACCAGGTTTCTACGATTCCTTGAATCATCGTTTTCAAAGAAATGTTACCGGCAACTACGAAAGCATTTTCGATGGCGAGATATACAAAGAATTAAGTGGTGAGAATGGCATTTTAAGTAATAGAAATAACATTTCATTCACGTGGTATACAGATGGCGTGAGAATTTTCAAGTCGAATTTTGAAATATGGCCCATATATTTGGTTATCAATGAATTACCTTACTCCGAAAAAATGAAACTTGAAAATCTGTTGTTAGTGTCACTGTGGTTTGGTCCAAGAAAACCAAAAGCCGACTTAATGTTAAATGTTTTGTATGCCGATTTGCGACAAGTAGCACAAGGTATTGACATAAAAGTATGTAACCGAGATGAACCGATCAATGTCAAAGGTATTATCATTTGCGGACTCTGCGATTTACCAGCAAAGGCAGTTTTTTTAAATATGACTCAGTACAATGGAGAATTCGGCTGTCAGAAGTGTAAGCAAAAAGGAGAAACGTATCGAAACACCAGTGTTCGAGTATACAAAAACGAAGATTTCGAACTCAGAACAGAAGCAGAACACGAACAATTTGCACGACGGGCACAAGATACAGGAATCCCAGAATGTGGTGTTAAAGGACCTTCACTTATGTCAGTAATTGCGTATAAATTCTTAAAAACAACTGCGATTGACTCAATGCATTGTGTATTTGAAGGAAACCAGAAAAAACTTCTACAACTATGGTTCGGTTCGGAACACCACCAAGAAGAATATTCGCTGAGACGTCATTTGCAGTTAGTAGACAGACGTTTATTAAGTATTACTCCACCATCATTTATGCAACGGCTTCCAAGATCAATCGCAAGAGATTTAGCCTACACAAAAGACCACGAATTAAGATCATTAATGTTTATATTTTTGCTACCTATTTTGAAAGACCTGATGCCAGAAAACCAATTCGAACACTACAAACTTTTTGTGTTGGGAGTATCATTATTGTACCATGACAGTGTATCTCCGGAAATGCTACACATTGCGAAGCGGGCTCTTGACGAATTTGTGAGTCAGTTTGAAAATGTTTATTCATTACGTTATATGAGTTGTAACATACATCTGCTCAGACATTTACCAGACAATGTGTCACTTTTTGGCCCACTGTGGGAAACAAACTGTTTTCCGTTCGAATCGTTTAATGGCGATTTGAAAAAATTAGTCCACAGTTCCAATTCTCCGCAACTACAAATATGCCGAAATTTGTCCGCTGTTTTAGCAATGAAAACACTGAATAATCAATATTTGATAGAAGGCAGACCTGCTCATACGTTTTGCGAAAACATTAGGTACAATGTCGGACGATTAAAACGTCATCGTATCGAAGAATCCGTGTACATCGTGGGAACTCATAAGACTTTAAACGATATTCCCGATGATTTGCAGAACGTATTAAGAGTAAACAGAATTAACTTTACAAATTGCATTAAATTTTATAAATTACTGAAACGTAAGTATTTTTATGTATCAGAAGAATATACTCGTGCTCGACAAACTGACAATTCCTGTATACAATATCTTAAAAACGGAACACACCAGATAGGGATTATTAAATATTTTATTAGATTAACGCGATGTGATTGCCAAAATATTTGCGACTGTCAAGTGAACCATTATGCAATTGTTCAACGTTGTATCATAGAAACTGCATTTCCAACTCAAATCGACAATACACCAATCCCTCATATTTTTAAGTTACAAAATCGGCAAAACGAAATAGAATTGGTCAGTATTGATAACATAAAATTGGTCTGTTATTACTTAGAAATAATTGATACAGAAGACGTTTATATTGCGAAACCTGTTAATTCAATCGAATTCGAATAAGGAGAAATATTTGTAAGTAACTTTACTTAAAATAAAAAAAAATAGTAATAACAAAGTTATGATCATATAATTCAGTCGCTTACAACTATTTCATAACAGTTTTTAGTAGAAAAGACAAAAACCGAAATTACAGTGTTTGTACTTGGGATCAACGATTATCAATGAACGAAGCGTCGTTGTCAGTGGATTCATGACTAATTATATGTATAAAAATAATATTTTTACGCGACTTTCGTAACACTATTGACTCAAGCAGATTCCTCTACTTGATCAGATACGGGCAAAGATGACTTATACAAATTTTTACTGTTTTCGAAATGATTTTTGAATAATTTTCAACTCTGTGGAATCATTTAATAATCGCATACCCTCACGTAAGAAAATATATTTTGAGATATATTTTAAATTATATAAAAAAATTTATTTTTTGTAAATAAAATATATTTTCAGCAATAACGCAGAAATTTTGTATTTATTATATTTGTATATTTTATTTCTATATATAATAAATATAAAATAAAATAGATTATTTTTATAATAAATATAGAATAATAAGGCTATATTTTTAAATATATTTTAAGCGAATATATTATTCAATTTTTATATTTGTTGAACAGGTTGGAAGGTCATCTATTAGGACTGTGGACATTACATTGAAAAGTATGACTTCACCTAAAAAACAAAAAAAAAAACAAAAAAAATGACATTATAAATGTTAATTTAAATGTACGGAAAGGTTAGTACTTACTCATTTTTCAGCAGCCGTAGAAACAAATTATATACATTGGAATGAAACGATGCTGAAATGAAACTCCAATACATTGATATTAAAATATTACAAATACATTGATATTAACAAAGCCTTTCCTCAAACATGTGTCGTAAATATTTTTAAGATTTTGAACTACACGACTAAGGAAAAATTTTCTGTATTTTTAGAAAATCCATCTCTTTGATAGCTCTGCAGTAGCAAGTTCTTCCCTGTTTATCCAAATATTTTTATTACGCTATATTCAAGTTTTTTTTACCAGGTAAAGGAAAGTTCACTTTAAAGTTCACGTTCAACAAAATATATTTATCTGGGCAACCCTTTCATAACTATAACCTTGTGGATCCTTATTAGATGGCAGGCCTAAACTTCGAAATTTGATATTTCATTTTCATATTTTATTTTGTACGATCTGGGTTTTCCTTTATTGTTTCTTTCTAGAGTAGTAAGTTAACTAATTAATGGCAACTCATTGCAACTATCCGGAAAACACCCAGTAGGCAAAATTGTGCGTTAAAAATTGAATTGTGCGTTGAAAATTGTTGTGGCATTGAAATTTGTGCCGTACGTGTGGGCAAAGTATGTAAGATATGTGGCCAGGTTGATAATTGGCGCTTAAAATAGTGCCTTACGTGCGGGAAAAGTATTCCAGACGTGTGGCCGGGTTCGCTATTGGCACTTAAAATAGTGCCACACGTGCGGACAAACTATGTCAGACGTGTGGCCGAGTGGGAAATTGGCGCTGAAAATAGTGCCACACGTGTGAGCTAACTATGCCAGACGTGTGGCTGGGTGGGAAACTGGCGTTGAAAATAGTGCCACACGTCTCGGCTAACTTTGCCAGACGTGTGGCTGGGTGGGCAATCGTCGCTAAAAATTGTGCTATTCGTGTGGGCAAACTATGCTAGATGTGTGGCCGGTTTGGCATTGGCGCTTGAAATAATGCCATACGTGCGGGCAAACTATGCCACACGTATGGCCGGGTACGCAATTGGCGCTGTAAATTATACCATAAGTCTGGGCTAATTATGCCAGACGTGTGGCTGGGTGGGCAATCGTCGCTAAAAATTGTGCTATACATGTGGGCAAACTATGCCAGACGTGTGGCTGAATTGGCATTGGCACTTGAAATAATGCCATATGTGCGGGCAAAGTATGCCACACGTGTAGCCGGGTAGGCAGTTCGTGCTGAAAATCGTGCCATACGTGCGAGCAAACTATGCCACACGTATGGCCAGGTAGGCAATTGGCGCTGAAAATTATGCCATACGTGTGGGTCAACTGTGCCAGACGTGTGGCTGGGTGGGCAATTGGTGCTTAAAATAGTGCCATACGTGCGGGCAAAGTATGCCAGATATGTGGTTGGGTGGGCAGTTGGCTCAGAATTTTTTCCCATACGTGTGGGCAAACTATGCCAGACGTGTAGCTGGTAGGCAGTTCGTGCTGAAAATCGTGCCATACATGCGGGCAAACTATGCCATACGAATGGCCAGGAAGGCAATTGGCGCTGAAAATTTTGCCATACGTGTGGTCAATCTGTGCCAGACATATGGCGTATTCTAGCCACATATGTGGTCAGGCATAATTCTAAAATCTCAACATGCGGGCCGCCTATTGCTCCTGTCCGTTTCCCACATGTCAGCCACACGTTTGGCACATATAGCCTTACGCTCGGCTGATAGAAGGCAATACGCTAACATAAGTTGGCCACAGGTCTGGGACACTCCCGCCATGGGTGTGGTTTCTGTTGCCCATAGTACTGGCTAACCCTCATATTTTCTGCGCGGGCAGTATCCTTCATGAACGATTCTCCATTATTAAAAAAAAAACGTTTAATGACAATGGTGCCTTCCGCAAAACGTCCATCGGATCGCGTTCGATGAATGAAAGCGCTTGCGCACGAAGAGCTAATCTTCTCATAACATTTTCACCCCAATTCGACGCTCGGCGGCTTACGTTTTCGTGCGACGAGATAGGCTTGCAAATTGCGTTTAAATGCCCGGCGATTTTCCCGCGAGGCGGCCGTCGCTAAGTTGATCTCCGCGCGGAGATTGTAATGCACATAAGAAAGTAATTAGATAATGCCGGGTTTGCATTGCGTGTGTTTATCGCGTGCGCATTATCACCTATATTTTCATTGCAACTCACCGCGTACGCAAACGTTTGCTTTCCCGCACTTTATCATTAACGCCGATGTCAAACGCGCGCACTTACGTGTTATACATTCCCGCGTACAGATAAATAATAATCACGGTCCAAACTGATTCGATAAGCGTCACGATAATGCCCCGTTTGTCGGCTGTTTGCTGAATTGCGTTAAGCGCGATCTTGTCGTATCCGTATTAATTAACCGCCTTTTTCAAACGCCGCTTCTAATTATTCTTTTAATTATCGACCGCGGGCAATTGATTTCCGTAACACGGGGCTTCGCTTTAATGCCATCGTCAAACTTGTTTAGGATATTAATATAATCAGTTTAAGTCGACGATGCGCGGTTACTTCTGCATCGCTGGCCGTTTGCTTTTAAATCGGCTTTACAATCGCGCGTCCGTGAACGTTAATCCATAATCACCGCCGCGCGGCTTTAATGGCGCGTTCGCTCATTTTAATAAAGTACGACGTGAAATTGAAAAAGAAGCGCGATTCGGGCGAGGTACTGTTTCAAATTGGGATGATATCGTAAAGATGCAGCTGTTTCGTTTCCCCGTCTCTCTCTCTCTCCTTTTTTTTTTATTTCTGCGGAAATGGAATCGATTGGAATACCGCCGAGGTCGGGCAGTTTAAAGTCGAGTCGGGACCGTTGAACCGATTATCCGGAAGTTTCCTGTCGATTAAACGCCAGGATGTTCCTTTGCTCTCTGATTTCGCAGCATTATTCTTTGTTAACTAGCGAAACATTATTCCTCGTCAAGGCAAATCGAATGAAAGCAATAAAGGATAAATTTGTCTTTGGCGTTGCGATATATTTTATTATTGTTAGTTGTAAATTCCGCTTCAATTCAGTCGGCGTAAAACACTAATTGAATTGCACGGTGTATCGAATATTGGCGGAGTTATATTTTGAGCGTTAAACTTGGTAATATCAGTTGCGATGATGAGTTCGCAGACGGTTTCCGGCTCAGTTCGCGTTCGTATCAAAGTGAAGTGAAATAAAATGACGGACTTGGTAAAAAGGTGCGTGACAGATTATGGCGCGGTCGTTGTGCGTTGGATACATCTGATGTTGAGTATGGTAACGCTGAGTTTATAGTTTGAATGAACACAGTTGGCGCAAATGTAATTTCAGTTGTTAGAACTGTAATTACAGTTGCATCAGCTTAGTATTGCAGCTATCGTTCGCGTTAGATGTGCTGTCTGAACAGTTACAAAATTTTGGCACTGCTAAACTAGCGCAGTTCACGATCCAAAGAATGGTAACTGTTATTCAGCACTGCGACTTCGTTGCATTAAACCGCAGGACGTTCTTAGAAGAAGCACTTGTTTCAGAGTTTGGTGTTAAAATAAGTACTTCAATTAGCAGTAACGCTTTATCTATAACCCGGTATCTGTATTTTCATAGTATAATATTGTAATGTATGAAATATATTTGCATAATTAGCGTTTAGGATTGGCAGTCATGAATACATGTTTTTTAATTTGAAAATAAATATATTTGTTTTAATAATGAAGTAACTTGGAGTATTAATAAGTAGTAATTTAAATAAATTCTAATGACTTGAATTTTTTTGAATTGTTTCTAAACTTTATTTAAAATACGTTGAATTGAAATGTTTTTTAATTGAAATAAAAATAATTGATCATTAACTATTTTTCTTGGCTTGGTTTTCAATGTTAAGTAATGAAACTGAACTTTTGGTTTTAACAAATAAAATTCTAAGAAAACAGAATTTTATCTAAGTTAATTGAGAAGACAATGTAAGTTTACGTGAACAATTAATATTGTGCAACAATGGAAGCTATTACGAAAAATACGTAATTTATTAACAAGGACAATTTGACTGAACGGCAAATTAAACGACTCGAACCGTTTAGGAAATCATCATTTATTAAGTTGATGGAGCATCAAATTCCACGTGTTGACATTGAATTATTTTCCATGACATCACTGGCAAAGTTTTGAGGATAAAAGTAATATCGCAGACGTGTCAGTACAAATATATCACTGTCAGTAATTCAATATACGCCCGAAAATTTAAAAAAAAAAAAAGATTTTGCGAATATTTCAGTAAAAATCGCATAGGTGACGGGCTCATAGTGCGACATTCTATTCTGAAAGTTAGATTTTCGCATTTTTATTTCATATTATTTCAGCGACGAAAAAAAGAACACGAGTGAAACAAAGTGGAAACAATAAACAAAGCAACGAACGTTGTTCTTTTAAGTCGAAACATACGGCATTGAATAATATTTGCCGAATGATTTTCGTATAACAATGACAACAACTCTCACTTTTATTGAATGACGAAACGCGCGGGCAACCTGTTTGTGAAAGATAGCATGGATAATGGCTATACTAATCTCGTCGAAGCAAAGCTGACTAAACACTTAAAATCGGGCGTCAGCACTCAACTGCTACCACGACCGAGCCCGCGCATTCATAATTCGCGTTGTCAATTCAGCAAAATTCGTGTCGGCGATCCTGCTGGATTCTCTTTCATTTTCCGATCCCTATGTTTTACGATATTTCATCGGACGGGTTCGACTGTCGATATATTTTCACGCGAAAATCATCCTCTTTGAAATTACACGTTAGCGAAATGCAAATACGATCATAGTAAACTGTGATTCGTGAGATTTTCTGCCTATGAAATTGATTTTCACGATTTGTGGGCATGAAATGCAATACTTCGCGATATTCGCTTACATAAAATTTTGTTTTTTTTTTTCTCAACAAAAATGTTTTCTAATAGCATTTTATACAAATAGAATATAGAATAGTAATTTAAGTATACAAATACATTTAAAAAACATTTCAAACTTTTTTTATCATATAATAATTTTCGAATAAAAAATGATTAAAGATGGGTGCCTCACAATGAGACACTTCTTCTCGTATAAATAAATAAATAAATAAATTCAACGAACTTTCTCCAAATTATCCAATCAAGCCATACCGTAAACCTCCCGGGACATTTTCGTCGTCGCAACCGACACGTCTTAAAGACTTCGTGAAAGATACCTTAAACTCCGATCGCGAGGATCTCACTGACCGGTCAATTAAAGTTTCGTCAATTAAAGCGAAGAGGAATAAAGTGCAGAAATTTGCGGGCGCCGTGCGGTGAGGAGCGAGCTGCATGGGGTACCGAAATTCTCACAGGGCCGTGGCCCCAATCAAAGTACCGTTGGTCGTGGAACAATGCGGCGCGTTGCGATGCCTCGATGACGCTTATTTGCGTATCGGCGTATCGGCAATCATACCGACGACACGAATGTTAGTCGCGGTGTGAGCGACCGTGCAAGCGGCGAGAAGACGACGTCGATGTGCCGAGGGGGCGTCCGGGGGAGGATCCCGGCAATCGTTGGCGATCGGCGCGTAATTCCGACTCGTCGATAAATCGCGCGGCTACGGGTACTCACCGCGCAGTATGTAATTTTGGTAATTCTGGTCGGCCTCACTGCCGACCTTGATGAGACACGCCAGGCCGTCATTCTGCACGAACTCGTGTACCAGGTCCTTGTCCTCCTGCAACATGAGAAATTTACATTACCCGCAGACTGAGCGGCAGCGCTCGAGCCGTCGCGTTCGCGCCAATTTTCTGACGCGCGCCGGCCAGGGGGCGCGAGCGGCCCGTTACCGTTATTACGGTAAACGATACCACTTTCGCGCCAGTGTCACGCGTTAATTGCCCCCCGACGCGCGATTTTTAATTACAATCTGATGACGTGCAGATTCGCGGAAAAAGCGCTAACTGATACCTCGCGACGGCTCGGCCGGGCGCATCGCGTTAATCAACGCGTTCCAATCGAAATTACCCCGCGGTATCAGTTTATCGATTGCGCTCCCCCGACAGGCGCTCGAAACGCTTTACTAATTTTAATCAAACGCGCGTACGGCCGTCTGAAAAACAGCCGCGTTCTTTTCGTTGAATCGAGTTTGATTGCAATTATTCAATGGGTATTTATGATGTTTTGATCGAATTGAACGTTTACAATTTAGTCAAACAAATGGGAATCGATTCGAATGAGTGAATAGTGAAAAATTATGTTCGTTCGAGTTTGTATGTATATGAAATAGATTTCAGTTTTTTTTTCAATAACGATGTTAAAAAATTGAACTAATTTCAATAGAATTCAGTTATGAAATTCTTCATGATATCCCGCTATCAAATCACTTCACCTCTTAAAAGTTAATCTGTAACATTCTTGCTTCAATTGGATACGCAAGAAGTTTGCAACGTTCTTTTGCAACAAATTGAAATTGAAACCACTTTCAGGCAACAAAAATGAAAATTAAATCTTCAAGCTTGCTTCAGTAGGTTTAAACATCATACTTTCAATTTGTTTATTTTCTTTTCTTTATCATAGTATTGTTTGTTTAAATCCAAAACAGTTGTTAGCTACATACTGAAAATTTGTTTTATAACTCTTCAAAACTTATATCTACGAAACATTTTGTTCATCTTTTTTCATTTATTTACAATCCCCCGTAGCGATTATTCCGTCGTGATCCTTGTCCCAAAACTCACCGTAGACTTTTTTGCGCCGAAATAATTCACTTTTGATCCGCGGCGTCGAAGATTGATTATGACAAATGTAATTGGGTCGGCCGGTCGAGTGTCCTTTTTACATAATATATTATCATCGATCGATCGCGAGCCCGTTGACCGAATAGATAAAGTGCCGTGCAAAATTAACGATTATCGTCGCGCGAACGAAACAAAAGCTTTATCGCACGTTAATAATTCTCGTTCGATTCAATTTTTGACAATCGCCAGCCGTGGTCTTGTTCGCGCGCAGCATAATGGATCAGTTTGTATATAAAATTACGCCGTCGAAAGTTTCATACAAAGCCAAATTAATTACTGAATGAACATCCCGACTGAGCCATCAAGATGAAATTTGAAATTCGAACGCGCGTTGCGAAGTAACGAATTTCACGAAACATCCTTTATGATTGCTTAATAAGCAAAAATCAACGCGGAAATTATGACCCTCGAATGTGCGCAAATCGAAATTAATTACGCCGTGACAAACGGCCGGCGCTTTTATTTAATCACGTGAAATTCGGCGAACTCGCACTCGCCGTTTGTTCGTTAACTTTGCTCTCGATGAGCGTTCCGATCGCTGGAGCACTTTCGTTTCCTTTTTTTTTTTTTTCTTTCTTCTTCTCCTATGATCGGATCGCAACTGCAAGACAAACGGACAGAGTATATGAAATCAGGTACACCGGCAGACGCGAAATCGCGTCATAATGGAAAATCTACGGAGTCCGATTAAATCGCCTGTCGCCGCGAGACTAATATGAACTTCCGTAAAACGAGCGTAGACGGATTTCACCACCGCTGAAAGGAGTGTTTGAATTGGAGAAGAGATTCGCGTACGTGTAAACTCTATTAACTCGTCGGATTAAGAAGTGAAATTGAATATTAATTCTAACGGGTACGCGAAATCGAAACTGCACGAATAGTTTCATCGTGCTTCGTCCAATTATTAAAGCGCGAACGTTGCGAGAGAAAAAACGCGGGACCGTCGTCGCGCCCAGAATCGAAACTCGATAATGCGAAAATTTTAATTCGACATAACGCCGTGCGTTCATCCTTTTGATTAAAATGCTTTTATTATTATTTTCTTTTGATTTTGACAGAACAGAAACGAATTTTGGGGATTGAATAATGGAATTTGAAGGTGCAATTTGAATAAATCGGTTATTCGAAAGTAGTCGTTTTACAACCTCTATTAACATGTTTGTTTATAAATTGAGATTTAAGCTCAAAGAACCACGTTTATTCTTCTTTCGCGTTTCTTTCCTCGTATAATTATATCTGATACATATATCTGCAAATTAACATTGATGGTTCAACGATCTATTTCTCCAAGTGCATTTTATATAAGAAAACATTTATATATTCATCTGAAAGCCTTCAAGTTCATTTTATTATAAAGCTTTTGATGCGAACATAATAATAATTTTAATCGCAAATAAAGCACTCATGACGTTATTCGTAATGCAATTTTTGCATAAAAATCTTGCATTCTTCGTACGAATAAAGAATGCAAAGCGAACGGCCGCACGACAACTATAAAATAAACAACGTAACAATGAAATCAAGATTGTAATTCCGGTTTAATTGCATACAAGTCGAAGTCAAAGTGTATTCAAAAGTGGGCGCCGAGCAAAACTTACCTGAAAAATCTGTTTCAGAGAGAAGAGCGCTCGTCGCAATTCGCGGCCCTCGCTGTTCAGCAGTTTTTCTGCAACAGACAAGCAACACGCAACTGTTTATTATCACAATAATAATAGCTGCTTGCCTTTCAAGCACAAACGTGGACTGACAATGAGGAGGGAGGGGGGGGGGGCATGAGTAAGAGTAGGCCCTAGGTAACGTAATGGTTAAAAACTCGGTAAATCGTTCTATTATAACTAAACTATGAAGCATAATAGTATAAATATGAATTGCATTTGTAATGTTTCATTTAAACGATACCGCCGGTTAAATAACTCGTGCATCAAAAGATGTTGCACTTTGTATCTATTGTTGTTACATTGTGAATAGGTATAAATGATAAAAATTTTCGTTTCATCAAGAATGAATCCAAGATTTAGAAGGAGGACAAATACCACTCTACACCCACTTTATCAACATTACATTTTTTTTTTGTTTAATTGAGTAATGGAGATAATAAAAATAATTGATACCATAACCTTGTTTTAATTATAAGAAGTCTCGATCCAAAACGTTTAAATGTAATCAACTTATCGCATTCGCTATGCGATGTGACAAACCGTTCTCTCGACTACGCCAGTCAGTTTGTTTATTATTAGACATTCGTCGGCCATAACAGCTTATGTCTATTCATTAGTTTACTGATAAAGTATATATGATTTTTTGTTTTACATTATCATAAAACCACGCCTTCTGTGCATGATTCCATGTTATCGCCAGGAACCATCGTTTAATGTCGTATCGGTGAATAGGGTTCTAGAAATTGAGCTTCCTCCTTTGGTAGATAACCATACTGAACTACATAACAATTTCATATACTTTCGGTACAATTCATTAAATTCAAAACTGTCGTAAATAATAAAATATTGACGACGTTAAAGAAAGATCGATGTTTGAAACGACAAATAAGTTCACAGAAGATTTAATGAATTATTTAAAAGTTTTAAAAGTGTCAATAGACATGTTTTATTCTAGTATACTTTATTTTTTATTAATCGAATAACCCGCGTGGGAAAGCAAGCCTGGCATCAGTTCGGTAACAAGTCTGGATCAAAAGCACGAGCCAGCTCCCTGCCAGAAGTACGCCATGCTGTTGCCAGACTAAAAAATATGGCAACAATATGGCATATGTCTGGCAAAAACTATTCCTCGTGAAATATAATACCTCTATTGTTAAACGTTTGGAAACATCAAAATCTCGATAAAAATAAAAAAGAAGTCTTATTTTTAGCACCCGCGCGAGACAGATCGAAAATAAACGCTACTCAGTATTGGAACAAATTGACCGAAGTAATCCGCAAGGTATAGTTGTAACGGAATAAATGTGTCACTTGTTCGTTGCCTCGGCTCAAAGTATGTTTCGAACGAAAGCTAAATTACTAATAATTCAATCACGTCTGCAGTGCACCCTGAGAACTCAATTTGCAGCGCAGCTCGGCACGAGAGACGAATTGTTGTAGCGTTTTTTTTCTTTTTTTTTTTCTTTTTTTGAGAGCGCGCGATCCAGATTGGTCAAACCACATCAAAGCAAACATGCGTAAACGAAACTGAGAAGGAATTACGATCGAAGCAAAGCGCTCGCAGAAGATGACGGGAATTTTATTGCCGAAATGTTGTCACTTTTGCTGACAGCCGCGAGGTCACCTTTGACATTTAATCGGGGCACATATTGCAGCCGGGATGCTATTACTGGAATCAACTTTCGGTATCAACGTAAGGGAGCGCGGAAGGAAACAAAAATATGACGGCACTTGTCGCGTTCAAAGCCCTTCGTCGAGCGAAAAATAGTGACAGACGTTTTTTAGTTAGCCCGACGGTTAAAAACGGATGGACATTTAAAACGCGTAACTGCAAGTTGCAGGACATGTTTTTGTTTCTTCCGTTCAAGATTCTGTAATTAAAGTAAAAATGAACGAACGTGACGTTTGACGCGGGCTGAAACTGTCGCTAAAAGGTTCCGCGAATTTCGCAGAATAAGATAAAGGGAATGCGCCGGTTGAACGAAAATTTAACGGCCGTACGAATTTTCAGTTTACATAACTTTGTACTTAGCCACTATCTCGCGTTGATAATTTGTTTCGCGTAACAAATCGCCATCATTTATTTCATAACGTGTCACGGGGTGGCTGAGAAAATTCTGGACTGACTTTTTTCACGGTTTAAAGGATATTAATAATACAATAATGCGCTCATTATAAGCGAGCACGTCGTACATCTTTGAATGCACGCGAAATAAAATTAATGGAAATAGGAAGAGTTCGAGAGTGCGGCCGAGAGGAAGAGTTGCAGCGGGCATGTAACAGTGCGGCTAGTATAAGTAATTAGAATCGCGCTCCGGGATTTAACTCGAGGAACAAGCTGAAAATACGTTTCTAAAAATCATGAAAATTCAATTTTTCCGCTTTAAATGAACCTTCACGCAGGTATTTTAAGTACGTCTTTTATCGGATGATAATTTCCAGGGGAATAGTATGCAACGTTACGGTGAAATAAAAATTGTTTTATTATTTCTTTGAATTAACGTCAAGTGTGATTTTCGCATCAATTTACTCAGGACAAAAGAGAAATACAAATTTAAATAAAGTATAGTGGAGTAGTATAATATATTTTAAAAATGCATTGAATCAATGAAGTTTGATTATATTTTCATCATCATGATATATCATCATCATGATTATAATTTTTATATTTATTTTGATATAAACTATTTAAATCATCTTTTTCGTTGAGTACGATTTTTACCCTCGTTTTTTCTCAAGGAGTTTCTAGTTTCAATTTGATGACGATGAGAAATGGTCGGAAACTGACTGCATGTCAGTAATTTATGTTAATCTATTCCAATCAATAGATCACACATTTCAGTAAAGTCACTTTCGTACAAAGTAACTGAACGAGGCTAACTTTTCCTATGTCTGGCAATAAAATACCAACGAAACCACCAACTTTTGATTGTTTGGGAATTCGATATTGAAAAACCAGCATACCTGTGCATAATAATAATAATAATAATAATAATAATAATAATAATAATAATAATAATAAAAGATTCATAACATGGCCATTCGAACATTGCGCGGTAATAAAGTCCGTAAGACTGCACACGAGAATTGGAAATTTTTTATTTGACGTTTAACTCGATTGGCCCTGCTTAACGTGAAAAATAGCTGAAATTGAATATCGAGTGATTTCTTTTATAGCCCGAACGGAGCGTAAAGGGTGGAAATTTATAGGCCATTGTGATGCCGCAGAATTTTTGCGCCAAGTTGAGCATGCGCGTGCACTTTTTTCCAGCGCAGCGTATCGAAGAGCGCACAACAAACGTCAATTGATTTACGTCATAATAACGAAAAACGGTCGGCCGCGTAGCCATCTTAACCTCTTTCATTCGCGTCCGCTTGCCGCGCGGCTGGTTTTTTTTTTTTTTTTTTTTATCGTCGGATTACGAGGCCGTAGACGTTGCTTCGCCGCGGATTCATGCAGGTCGCGTAATGTTAAATCGACTGTTGCGGCTGCGTTCAGCTGTGATAAATATCGCCACGACCCAGCGCGGGATTGGATTACGAATATTTAAGAACAGATACCAATGTATCGTGGAAAACGCGCACATACGTTATCGGCCGACGCTAAATTTATGAAATAGACGACGCGCGAAAATCGATGACGCGAATTAATAACCGCAATTTCGACGTTGCGCCGAGCACAGAAATTTTCCACGCTTGATGCTGACGATAAAATAGCGCTTAGCATTGTCGATGGGACGTTCGATTGAAATACCGCCGTATTTTATTGTAAAACCGTAAACGTTAAAATAAGCACCGATACTAAAGTGCAAATTAAGGCAGTACTGCGGTGAAAGGTCATATATGTGGGGCACCAAAAATAATTGTTACTGTAAAGCTTGAAGTTAATTTAGTTTCGATAAATTATATTAAAGGCAATGGAAATAAAAATGAAGGAAATAGGAAACATACTGCCAATATATGGCTCGTATGTTATCACTATATTAAGTTCATGTAACCGATACATTGGTCATGTGTGCTTACTTTTCAAATATGTTTTATATTGTCTTTTTATCGTTGTATTATAACAACATGTGGCTGTATAAAATCAACACAGAGATGATATGTGGATCAATATATGGTCAATATGATGGCAATATTGACACATACATGTGCTTCAATTCTAACGTTCGAATCCTGTGGGTTGTCTCAAGAATATGTATTTTCAATTTAATTAAATCTGACGTCAATTATTGCACCGACCCAGTTTTCACGGAATATAAAGGAAATATCCAAGTACTTATTGTGTAGCGC
>JABFOV010002972.1:0-17857 GCA_022817685.1 Aradophagus sp. ZL-2020 | reverse complement strand
TTACTATATGGATAGTGCTTATCTTACTCTATGGGTAGTGTCCGAAACGATTGTATAGTAAGGCATTCTTACGATCTGACATAGTGTTGCTCACTATCTGGATATTGTCCGTAACGATCTTGTTTTCAAAGTGTACGTTAGCCAATGGATTTTAGAAGCATTGTCCTTAAAAAATTACGCTAGCGTTTTTCTTTCTGATACGTTCTATTAATTGACGAATGAAGATTCTTAAAATTTCACTTTTGCTAATGCCAATGCTAATTCCATTATATATAATTTTCATTTTTATTATATAATAAATTTTCATTAAATTTTATTATTTTAATAATTTATGTATTACTTTTGAAATACAAGTATGTTTTTCAAGTTTTAATTCATCAAACAATGTGTATTTGTTGGAACTATAACTCATAGCTGTTCTATGTAACTTTGCAAATCGCCTTGTTTTGTTTTTTTCGTATTACTGACAAGCAAATAATGATATTTCTCGTAGTATTGTAAACGGTATTTGATTTTTGATGTAATGGAACATTTAATATACACTCAAAAAAATACGTTTAGTTGGAACTGTCCATTTTATTATCTTTTCAGTTGAGCCAACTACATTTTTAGTTTGGGCAACTATTTTGCAGTTGCAGTAACTAATATTTTAGTTGCATCAACTGAAATATGTAGTTGCTACAAAGGCCAATTATATATTTAGTTGTTATTACTATATTTTGTTCTCAGTCTATCAGTTATTTAATAGACGTGTAACTCGATTACATTTTCCATTAAAGTAAAATTATTGCTTACCACCTCTATGACAATAGTCGTGAAATTGTGTAGCAAATTATACTGATAGCCGTAGGGTATAAAGTATCGATGCTAAGAGTTGACATCATAGCCTCAATTTACATGTTAAATATATACCGTAAATGATATAAGAATTAACTAGCTTTCCTTTGATCGATTGTACTGACTCTCACAGACATTCAATGGGATCAAATATAATGATGTGCATGATGATATATATTATGTTAAATAAAGATCATGATATATATAAAAAAAAAAAAAAATAAAACATGAGGCATACATTTTATGTAAACACAAATTTTAATTTAGGCTGTTTCAAATAAAATTCACCACATTTAACCTTTCAGTAAAACATATATAAAAAGTTATGCCAGATGTATAGGGTATACTCGTAAACACCATAAATGCTTTTATAATAATACAAAATTTATTTATCTCTTCTGTGCGGGGTAATACTAGTAAAGAAAGTGATCATTTTCTGGCAACTTAATCGAATACATTTTTGTTTATAATAATCGGCTCGGAATTGAACTAACTAGGCCATGTTGTTAGATAGAATTGTATCCGGTACGATGTTATTACAGTTGTATAATAATATATAACATAGGGTCAATAAACTTCCTTAAACTTTTGAAATATTAATATCAGCCGCAAGGCGATAACGATCGATGTCGTCACTATCTGCGTCAAGGTTGTCGAAGATTCAGAAGCATTCAAAAGAGAGTCATCGATGCCGCTGATTATTAAATGTGCTAAGCCATCATTGTCAGTGTATTATAAACACCAATTAGAACTTATCAAAGTTTACATTACTGGCGCTAAAATTATTATTTAAAAAAAAAAGTAAAATTATTGATTCAATGTTTTGAAATTAGTTCAATGATTCAATGAAATTGATTTTTTTTTTAAATTCGAATTAAAAATTTTGCATTCTAAAATGTGTTTTGTATTTTTGCGCTAATTAGTTTGAGTATACAAATAATAGGGAAAAGAATAATCATTTTACCGTTGTCTATTTTCTTTTTATTTTTATATACCAGATGGATTTCTTTTTAAATATTGCAATAAATATTAACATTTATTAAATCGATGCGAATTATATTTTTAAGTTTCGGGACCACGTGGCAGCTGTCCCAATTGCGACTTAATCAACCCAGGACTGATGAAACAAATGTCAGTAACGTTTCTCGCGTATGGTGGAGTTGGATTGGTTCGAATATAAAATTTTCCTCGTGTTTTACTGTTAGCGGCGAAACCCATGAAAGCCGCCGGTTGCCAGGTGCATTCTTCTTTTGTACCCGATTGCCACCTCGCTGGGTATCGAACGGCTATAAATCCGTACGGATTTGACACGGACTCAGCGTAGAATTGCCATGCTCTGTTGTGACTGCAAGCAACTGTAATATATAATACTTTGTTACAATCAATCGGTATCAAGGGACCAAAAAGAAAACTAATACATAAGTTTTCGTAAAAGTTTGTTTATCTGCCTCTAAAATTGTGAGATAGGCATAATAATTACGTTGTCTTGTTTCAAATAAATGTTTGCTTCTTCTTTACATCTTATATTCAGCATAAATTAATAAAATATAATCTAAATTTTCATTAATTATAATTTATTTTCATTTTGTATTGTAAAATAGTTGAGAAAAAACTTGTCAGTAACTATAATTCCAACTCCAATTCTAACATTTTCTCAATCTTGTTTTTTCACTGTTATTTTGATGTACATTATTGTTTCATTATTTTTCGATAACGTAGAAAAGATTCTCACTGTATTGATTGATGAGCTTGGAAACGCTTCTAAAGATAAAACCCTCGACTTCACATCCCGGTTGAATAGGCTTTCCCCCGTTCGGGAAAAAGTCCGCGTGTCCTATTGAATTGGGGAAGCCAAAGTGACCACCGTCAGTGTGAATGATGTCTAC
This sequence comes from Aradophagus sp. ZL-2020, assembly GCA_022817685.1. Lineage (NCBI taxonomy): Eukaryota > Metazoa > Arthropoda > Insecta > Hymenoptera > Scelionidae > Aradophagus > Aradophagus sp. ZL-2020. Next base: position 15,134 of record JABFOV010002972.1, on the reverse strand, counting down.
GAAGCTTGCGTCAGATGCTATTAGATGACCATTATCATTCGTATGCATATACAAAGGATAAGCGGCATCCAGACCAGTAATTCGTCCGACTTTCTACATATGTTAAATTGACTTAATTAATTAGAATGGAATAATATTTAATATTATTTCCTTAAAAATGTAAGTGTTCTAAAACGAATCTTCGTGAGTGAAACTAGGATTTCTTGTCGTTTGTATCAAGATAATGTTGTTATTGTTTCAATATTCAGCGTTCTATTTTGAATGTTGTTGATAAGAAGACACAGCAGCATTCCCGTCTTTCATTTGTACTTAGCTCGGAGACACTACTGTATCTCTTGATATTATATACATTAATACATTGAAACAATTAAGTGTTCACTATATAACTCGAAAATGCACAGCATGTTTGCAATGTTGAAAATTTAACGAATCGAATTTAGAAGAATATTGTTCAAAAAGTAAAGTAACTTTTTTTTTCATTTTATATATCTTTGATTTGTAATCAAAATAGACATTTTGATAAAAAAAAGATTTTTGTATTTAGTCAGCAATTTTTCTTTGCTTGAATTCATTGAATTTTTAACATTATAAACAAATTTCTTTTATAGTTTATATACGATTATTGAAGAAAATGAAATGTATAAATTTCACTTTTCATGATAGATCAAACCTTAAACAAAAATTGTTAAAATCGAATCTAATTCGAATTTAATTCACTTAAAAATAATCAGCCGGTTTTATAAATTCACTTGATTATAGGAAAAAATTATATCAAAGGTTTTGCTCTTGCTATGGGAATTCATGAGCTTTATGCAATAAATGGTGCAGAGCAATTTGTCGGAGTGTTAATAAAAAGAACTGACGAAGATAGGACCAACGTTTGGGAAATATAAAGACCAAAAGCGAATGGGTACATTCGGTTGGTTCGGTGAACTGAAATCGAATATTCTGGGAAAGGTTGTTGTAATGAAATGGCATACTTGATGGCGTTGATTGAGCGCCTTGCCCATGAAGCCAGCCACTTCGGCGCCCAAACTGAATCCAATAACGTGGAGACGCGGCAGGGGAACCGCGCCCAGTGCATTCAGCCAGCTTGCCATGCGGGCCACGTGAGGTCCGACCAATCTCGTGTTTTTCACTGCGATTACGTACCACGGCAGCGCCGCGAGTCTACTCCAGTTCACGAGAATGACGTTGAAATCCCCGCGAAAGAGATATGCTGTGAGAAAAAGACGACATTTTTGCATTATTTATGTTGTTCGCGGATTCTCGGCGTATGTCATCACCGAGAAAAGTAAACACGCGCGCACGTATTTTTTAAATTCCAATGGGCATTCGGATTATTCTCCAGCATTGGTGCATCGTTTCATGAAACCACGTGCAATTTTTATTTCGCTGATTTTTTACTTAACACAGAACGATTCCGTGTACAAAATTTAATATTCTTGACTAGATTTCCAAACTGAAATATGTTAATTTCCAGTGAAATAATTATTTCTTTTTCAATCATAATTAATTTTTATTGATATTTTTACGGATTCTCCAATGTGACATTTCTTAGTTGTTTTTGGGCGTGAAAGGGTAGGCTTGTTTGCAACTCACAAAGGATTTTATGCAAACAAACAAACAAAGGTATTATTATATTCTCATTACATCAATTTCATCTCATTATATAAATATTTTAAATTGACACGAATAATAATTAAAAACATTTTTGACTTACGATTTGTTTGGAATTTTATTTTTTCGTTTAATGAAGACTGAATTTTAAAACAATTGCTAAAATTATGTAATTATCTTACCGTTACGAATGGTAATTGAGCTAAGTCCATGCGCGCTCTCACTATAGCCATGAATGAACATCACCGTCGGATGATTCGAGCTAAAATGACTCCTCTTTAAACTCTTGAGGTCCTTGTATTTGATCACGTGAGCAGTTGTCGGATTTCGCCTAACGTCAACAATGAAAAATGAAATATGAATTAACTTTATGTCGCGGTCAAAAATTTATTTTTATTTTATATAATAAGAGAAACATTGTCTATATTATTGTTCGGAGAGAAAATTTTTGTTGGAAAAACAAAACAACTCATAATGTAACAACACATAATGTAAACGAACGGTAGAAACGGTTTTATTCGACCTTCGTTAATTTAAAGTATTGATATGTTTTTATCCGTACTTTATAAATACAGTACGACTATTTGTTTTAGTTCAACAACAAAGTTCTCTGAACGTCAAAAGTATTGTATGTATTCCTAGTTTACAATCCGAACAGATTGCGAGGGTTGAGAGTCGCACGATGGAATAATATTTGTTTACCTTCCACGATGTAAATGATATTTTTCGTTACAAGGACGCAGATGATGATATTTTTTACTTAACACCTTCAAGCGAAAAATAGCGTCTTTCTTACATGTGTAACAAAAAATAATTATTAAGATACGTTTTAGATTTAACTTTTTGCGATTTTTTATGCTAATAAAAAAGACCTCGCTCGACTTTAGACCATTCAATTCCACATAGACAGAGCGTGCTTAACAAATTTCGTGAAACATTTCTATTGGTAAATAAATAAATTACGCCGTGCTACAGTTGGACCTCCACATCATGCACCGTTTACTGCTTGACCTCATAGCCCGACTTTGCGTGCTCTGAAACAGATGAATAACTATATTGCTCTAATGCAATCGAATTCTATGAATCTCGAATCTAATTTCTAATAAAAAAGTATAAAGTCTTCAAATTGGCGAATTTCTATAACTAAACAGTTACGTTGAGTCGCCGTTGCTTCTAATGTTTTCGAATGTTGAAGTATTTAACGTAATTCAGGCGATTCAACGTAATTCAGGCTAATTGTTCTTAACAGACGTTCCTAACGGGTTGTCACGCAAAACAATTTTTACTTTAATTCGACGTCTCAAAATATCAACAATTCACATTATATTGATAACTAGAACTAAGTTTAAAATCCACCTAATACATTAAGAAAAATTTTAACTTGAAAAATTATAAATTTTAGTTAAAAACTATTTTAACAATGATTTTAATTATCTTTGCTGAAAATTATTAAATTAAACTGATTCAGTAAAAAATTAAAACATTTTTCTACTAAAAATTTAATTATTACTGAAATTCAATTGACATTCGTCAATTGATTTTACTTAATTCTTCAAATAATCGATCTTCAATTAATTTATTATTGTTTTCATCAATCGTCGTTGATATTTTTCTCGATGTATATTGATAATCTCCGAACGCAACGTGCAAATTACGGAATAGTTGAATCAACATTGAATCTACCTTCAGATGATATTGAATTGAGAAAACGAGTATTAACGACATACAGCTGATAGACATGTAAATCAACTTTAATTTGATTGATTTGATTTATTTTAAAACTGAACTTTCAAAAATTGTACATTCAATATTATTTAATATTTAAATATTGTTTTAACATTGAATCAAAGTTTGTTCAACTATGTATGAGCATGGAATAAAAAGAGTCGAATCGATTGGTTTAAATGTTTCGATGGTATGAGGTCAAACAGATGAAGAAAAGTGGTTTCGAGAAAAATGCGGCTAGCGTTTTAGTTTTATTTACGCTACTTACATCTACTTAGTGGACTCCATTACATCAAATCTACGCTACACATATACGCGAGTTTAATAAACACTATTAACGTAACGTAGTGTTATAGAACTATACTTCTCTACTAGCGGAGAACGGTCATTTTTTAATACATAAAGTAAACATGCATCCAGGCATGCGCATCATGTTAAAAGTGACAGATAGGTTCGGACACAAACATGTAGAAACAGACTGAAGCAGAGACAATAAATAAATTTGACCCGTTTCTATATTTTTTATCCGTTTTCATTCGACATTTTTGTAGGGCAGATTTTAATTTGGCATGTCTACCTACGATGGTATAATAAAAAATTACATTGGTTCAATGTGAAGTTTACAAAATTTTCCTAATGTTGTGTAAATAATATAATTGAAAAAAAAAATTGTACTGCTTTGGACTAAAGTTCATATGTCTTTTAAATAAAAATAAATACCTAGTTATGTTAATACGAATGATGCACGGAATGAGATGCTACTTAGTTACTGTCACTTGAGAGAACTAGTGCTTTTGATTAAGTATCAGACTTGTACCTATACGGTGCCAGTTCAACTCGTAGGCAGCATTAGCGCCGTACAAGTACTTCTGTTATATCTACTCAGGGGCATCGGTTGTTTCAAGTGACGGCACAAAAGATATCTCTCATTTATGCAGCATCATTTATGTGTATATATTTTTCATTGCGGGGGCAATTATAATATATTTATTATAAAAATTCCTTTAAAAATATATTTTAATATATTTATGTTTCCGAATGATAAAGATCTCTTATGACATTATAAACTTTACAATAGTTACTATTACTCCTTCAGCAGATTGTATTTGTTTTAGTGTAAATTATGACGTAATTACAGTGAATATAAACGTAATTTATTGCTCTTATTAAGTATGTAATGGTCATTTTTTATTTTACGAAGGGAATTGAATGGTCTCTGAAATAATTATTCACGATTTCGTGAAATATTAAAAGAGAATATATTATAAGTTTTCAATTGGCCCCTTAATGATCAATTTTGAACGTCAAATGACGAAATTAATACAAAAAACAATATAATAAAATTTGTGCCAATTTTACTTCACTTTATCTTACTAAGAACTTACAATGATTTATGACGAAAAATACAAATCGTTTTTAAAACCATGAAGAAAATAAAACAAAAATTAATTAATTTATTAAAACATGTGCTTTTAATTATTTACTGTTTGAATGCTGTTTCTCTTCAATTTGTGCGTAAAAATGAATTGGCCGGAGACAAAATGAATTAATTAAAGTAGTATTCAAGAATACCTAGTGTATAGCAGATATTGGATGTCGCGATCTAAATCAATAGGACAGCAAAGGGTGCATTGTCCGGCAGGAAACGGTAATATATTCACGGTATTTTCACCTGCAATTAAATGTAATAGATTATTAAGCTGGAAATAATGAATTTTACCCAAACAAGTTACATGATTAGATAAAAGCGTTGACAACACATTACAGTCAGATGACATTTTAATCAAAACGGAATAAATGCATATCTGAATAGAGTACAATATTTATATGTATTCATTCTTGTATATTTAATATGATAAATAAGCATAAATAAATATGTACGTATCTAACATTCTAATTTATGACAACAAAAATAAACATATTGTATTAAAGATAAATAGAAATAAACTTTTGTTTTTCCGCGTAGTTAGTAAATCGAAAAGTAAACGGAAAAATGTAATGTGTATTCGCGTTTAGAGGATTCATTAAATTTCATTAATCCGATATTGAGTTTAGCAAAGTTGTTCGCTAAGCACGGGCGATTAGTCAGCGAAACGTGACGTTAGAGAGCTATTAATTACAACGATCATCAGGTTGTTCACACTTTCGTTCACGAGGGCCCCGTGAATGTAAGAAACACAAAAAAAAGTCTGGTCGAGGAAGACAGTTACTTTGCTTTTTTACAATGCGCGCCATTTTCATCCAGCGATAGACAATTTATTCTCACGGTCAAAACCAATTCCCACGAGCGACAAAATAAATCATGCAAAAATCCTAAAATTAATCGATAAAAAGTTTTTACAATTCACACTGGCGAACTTATCGTAGCAGGTTGCTTCCACGATGCGGTATCTTTCAAAATTGATGGTTGGGTTCAAAAAAAAAAAAAAAAAAAAATTAGTTTTTTAACTATTCATTTCGAATTCCTCACGTTTTCAAACAAAATTTGAATGTTTAGTCCAATGGCAATATGATTTTTTTATATGATATTAGTATTTTTAATTTTTTCTTCAAATAATAATCAAAAGTAAATTTACCGAACATTTATACACAAAGAATTTTATAAAAAATTGTTTATGTAATCTTGTTTTTTGTATTCGATCTCACTTGAAATCAAATTAACTAAACACGTAGCGACACTATTATTATTAAAGAAGAGTTGAAAATTAAGATCTGTTCATTAAATTACTTAAAAATTTTTCTTTAAATTAATATTTAGAGAATCCGAATTATTTGTGTATGTGTCATTGATATTTTCGATTCATTTTGTTGCAAATTTAGCCACGTCAATAAAATTTCTGTAATTGAAATTTCTTTTCGCAATCAAGATTGTTTCGTGATTAAAATTTCGTTGTCCGACATAAACCTTCCTTTTAACTTACATTGATAATTATTTCTAGCTTTACGCTGATTAGAAAATTGTCGAACAAAATTCTATTTGAATAGTTTATTTCTTGACACTATACTACGCGTCATTCAAAACACAGTTGCACACGAGAAATTGACTAAATCCCTGGTAATGCGTTCGACAATACATTCGAGGGAAGAAATTTGCAAAACAATTTGATCTAACTCTGACCTCTGGCTAAGACTAGCAGTCGACAAAAGAGTGAAGTGACTGATGCCGGAAGCATAATTTCCAGCCCCAAGTAAGAAACCCAATCCTGCAAGCGAAAAGAGCACGAACGGCGCACCACCTTGACGAAAGGATCGATTACCGGAATGAAACTGAGAAGGATCGATCGCCAACGAAAGTTTTGTAATATTTAAACGGCGTTCCCTGGTGTCCCTACCGAAGTGTCGAAATACTGTTATTGTTTTATCCCACCACTTAACCGATTTGCAATGTCAATAACAGCACACAAGTCTTATCTCGGAGACTGAATATCGATGACAGAAGTTTGTCGAATCGAATGAACTTGGAAGGAAAAATGGTTTGAAGTCGGAAAACAAGCAGGTGATTCATTTTTCAGTAACAATATATCCATCACTTATTTTTATACTTTATCTTTACTCTGCATAAGTATAGCTTTCTTCAAGTCACAAAACAACATTGAAATAAATCTGTATTACATACTGCTTTGGTCTTGTAGGATATAATATTACATTTATTTTTTAAATAACAATATAAATAATATTGTTAATTTTGATAAAAAAGAAATCCTTGCAGAAACAGAGAGGGAAAAACTTGTGATACATTTTTCAATTAGGATGTTTTGAAGAACAAGTTGCTATTTTTCACTGCGAAAAATGATCGTAAAGTTAACGAAATTTAAATTGATCGTAATACCTTACGGAGTTATTTATGGCAAACGATTCGATAAAGTTGAGTTAACGACACGAACACTGAATCAATCATATGAGCGGTGAATAAATAACGAGCTGGTTGTTGAATGTTTCGTTAACCCAGCTAATTTGTTCAATAAGTACACGATAAAAACAAGTGTCTCGTATTGAGATATGTTTAATGTCCAATACACAAAAAATGTGTCTATCGCAAATTAATACACCTTCGGAATTTCAGATATTAAAAATGGCTCAATGTAAGGTACTTGTTTTTAAGTGAATGTTAATAAATTAAATTGCTTTTTAGTTGCGCTTCTCACTAACAAAACAAAATATCTGATCAAAATTACAGTAGGAAACAGTTTCAAAATTTATCTGAATAGCTAAGTATATTTATTTCAATAAAGACAATACCAATAAGTTCACGGGCGAAGGATTGAAAGTTATGTTATTGCCATTCTTCAGTATTTTTCAGTATTGTATAAAAATGAGATGTAACTTTCTTATCATTTAATCATGCAAACAAAATAAAGCGCAACGAAACTGCAGTCGATCAGTCAAGATGACTTGGAAATTACTTTCTCTACAATGTTCTTTGTGAATCGCGTGAATTGATGAGAAAAAGTCGCATGTACAATAAAAGATTGTGAGCGAAAGATTCAGCCTGAGAGAAAACAGACGGCAAAGACGGAGACAGAAAGGCGACGAAAAAAGGCAAAAAAAAGAGCCGCGCAACGAGACACGAGCGTCAACGACGTCGGGAATCCAGAGTGGGGATATTTTGCGCATCATCCCTCTAATATCTGGAAACCACCCTGACCTAGATAGAGATTCGCGGCCGGCCAGCCGGCCGTCCGCGGATTACTGGATCCGCCATGCCGAAGCGTGTTACGTCTGGCAATTTGGTGGGGTACATAACAACCCCGCGACGTTCGTCAGGGGATTGTTTGCTTATTGACAGTTAAATCGCTTGATCATATGTTAATTACTTTGCAACAATTGTTCTCATCTGATGATACTTAGAGCTACACAAACAGTCGTAAAACAGTGTAACGTGATCGTATTATGAAAAGCTCACGTTATTTTTCATTGCAAATTTGACTTAAATATAAGTGTTTACTGAATTTTGTAATTAAACATTGTAATTGATAAGTTAATAATCTGTTTAGAAAAAAAAGTCGAGCGTTAGTCTGTAATCATAGTCTGATATATTAATTACAATGAAAAAGTAATTGTTAAATGGACTTTTTTGAATACACAGAGGGAAAAATAAACTAAAAATGACTTTACTTTTTATCATTTTGAAAAAATAGAGGACATATATAAGAAATTGTTGACAGCATGATACAAATTAATTTTTAACCGTAGACTTGAAGGTGGGTCACAGTAATTTTACAAGAAAAAAAAATTCTAAAAATGTTTATGCAGTCAATTATTTCTGTAAATTATTTCTTCCTGCATATTTAAACGTGGAAATAAAAAGAGTAATCTTTCTTTTCTCTCAAGCCTTCCGCAATTTTTTAATTCAATCAAAGAGAAAAATTCAAAATTACATTTTCTACAGTTAAAAAAAATAAAAAAATAAAAACAGAACAAACAATTCAAATTATATTTTGTATACGTTTCAGGACAAACTCTTGACGAAACTAGAAGAAAATGAGCCCGAAATGGCATCTTCGCAGGAAGACGAAGTAAGTAAAAGTCGCCCGAAATGATAATCAGTGAAATTATATTAATTGATACAGAATTGAAAATTAATTTAGACTCTTATGAAACATATCTAAATATTGCACAATGGTAAAAAATTTGCTGCTCAACTTGTAGATATTATTATATCATTTTATGAAACTGAAAGATTCGCTTGATATTCAACGCTTTCTGAATAAAATTCTCATTTTCATTCAGTCAAGCAACAGTACGACAGGGGCTGGCTCGAGCGCATGAGTCAGACTGCTGCCTCATTTGCTTTTTCATTACAATGTTCATCCTTTTGATTCTATGAATATTCAATCATTACATAATTTTAAACTGTCGAAATTTAATCGCTTCGTAGAAACTTTCAGATTACTTATACTAAGTATATGTTTTCAGTGTGTAATATGTGTGAATGCCAAAGCAACAATGCAAACTGCACCATGTGGTCATCGAGTCGTATGCAGGTGACTTCAATTTTATATTTCTCAAACTAATAAATTACATGTAGGTTAAAACTTGGTTGGCTAAGTTAATAAAATTGATTTATTAATTTTCGCGGAAAAATATTTGAATTTAATGCTTTTTTCCTTGACATAACGATGATTTTGAAGGCGATGTTTTGTGAAAACGATACAAATGGCTGTATCTCAGAGACTTCTACCGTTGAGATGTGTGATATGCAGAGCTAAGATCCTGCGACTGAAACAAACACTAATACCAAGAGACGTAAGTAGCAACTTAAGTGGTTATCATTCATGATGCAAAAAAGTGTTATACAATTTTGAAGTTATAAAACTTGTATTTGTGGATTTTAGATAATTTAAATTCAGTAATACAGATCTTAAGTTTGAAACTCGGTAAAAAAAATCTTATAACTATCAAAGAATTTTACGAATAAAAATTAGTAAATTATGCTACAAAGGTGGTTTGTTCACAAAATTTGTATCATATTCCGTAAATTTTTGCAAGTTAGGGTTGAGAGATGTGAGACGAAAAGTTGTGTGCCTGACGCCTTCGTTGTCAGTTAATTAAAAGAACATGAAACTATGAAAACATCGTAGATTTCGAAACATTGTTTATTAAAATTAAAAGTAACATTAAATACGACATTCAGTCAAGCTTGTGTTTCAATTGACTATCTCTGAAATATTCCAATTATCGGAGGCTTCTTTGAAATATTTTACTTACATAAATTGTTTGATTATAGTATTCGATGTCGGGCAAGTCTTGGGTTTTACCCCAAAGTGCATCAGAGTACAACATGGGCGCTGGAGTTCCGGTCGGAATATCCGTTCCGGGTGGTAGGTGGAGTGCCGGAAGTGTGCCAGCCTCGGCATCCCTCTACTCCATGGCCAGTGGCTCATCCTCCATATCCGGTGGGTAAAACTTACGAATGTACATCTTTAATTCATTTGTTGCCAGTGAATCGAGCTAAAGATGAATGAAGAAGAGTTTGACTCGAATTCGGAATCATGAATCACAATGCGAGATATTGTGATTCCGAATTCGAGTCAAACTCTGTTATTCAATTCTCTTACCATTGACGCATATACGCAACGTTTAAAAAATATTTTTTCCTGTTAAAAATGGAAAAATACAAAAGAATGTTATTAAATAAGAGTAATTACAGTATTAATAATAATAATAATAATAATAATTATTTAAAAATTTATCAAATTTAAATGAATTCAAATAATACTCTTGTTTTTAGTGTATATTTAACATAAATACAACATAATTTAAAAATGCAAATATCAAATGTTTTGTTGCAGTATAAATTAAATAATACACTCGTTAAAATATATTTTGATGTATTTGTTTCAAAAGAACTTTGAACATATTAACTTTAATATAACACATTACAATGTACGTTTTTAATCGAGATATGAATGAAAGCATATTACAAAAAAAAAAAAAAGAAAAAAAACATCATAAAAAGTAAAAATATAAACAGCATCTTGGTTATAAATTAATCCGACGACTAGGCGATTCTACGTAGGGTGCTTATGTGGAGCACTATTACAGAGAGTGACTTTTCATTAGTGGAAAATTAAATAAGAATTGCGTACATGAGCACGGAGATCAAATAAAGAGAACTGCTGACTCCCGAGGTGTCGATCATTTTTCACATCAAGTGGAGTGATAGTTTAGCTGCTTTTCCTCCCACACATATTCATCTTCGTGATATAAATTTACATTATGTTGTAATCATTGTTTTTATCTTAATATGAGCAACATTCTTCGGCTTGTACTAGCTTATGTGTTTCACTACTTGAGGATATTCTTGAGGATACTACATTAAATCATGAGATCTTATACAGAGAGGAATATTTATACTAGTTCTTAGAAGAGAATTCAATATTCTGTTTTGTTTCAGGTGTGTCTTCCGTATCGTCGGCCACAACATCATCTGGCAACAGTTCGTCAAGTTCCAGTTTTGGCAAACCCGCGAGAGTGCGTCAACCAACCGGCGTGGCTTTCCGAAGATCTCAAACTCAGTCCATGAAAATGCGAATTCAGGTAATGAGCAAGATCAATTACAGTAATTCGAATCGAAGAAGGAAAAAATCCGATAATTTCACTTATTCAATTGTATTTTAGTATTTTTTAATCTTTTCGTTTGACATCGTTTTGACAACAATCAAAGTAGAAGTTAGCTGTTTTCAATGAGCTCTGACAAGCCAAGTCAATTTGATTTCAGTCATTTCGCACGATTGCTACATTATTGATACTAAAATATGATCTGATCTGCAGGAATACCAAGACTCAATGTCACAAGTCAATAACGAGGATGAAATTTTGAGGGAAAATCGTGATCGCAGATTACCACCAATCAAGGAGTTCCAGAGAGACTTTCGAGTTGCAAAAGCCTCCACTAGATTAAGGTGTGTTTTGCTAAATTATTTGCTGTATTTTGAAATTATCTATCGCATTCTATATTCAGAAAGAACTCAGGTATAACATAGAAAAAATCGATATTCGTCAAACGATACTCTTTTCTCACGAAAACTGCTGTTCAATTTTTTTTTTTTTTTCTTTCATGCAGTTGATAATTAAAAATACAATATTTTTTAATGTTATATTTAGATGTGCGCAGAAAATTATAACTCAATTGGAAACGAGTCCAGGACCTCGCGTTCCTTCGACAGATCCAACGACGTCCACTGGTTCGACGACGACGATGTCAATGGGGAAATCTCGGTCTCCGACCACGCCGAAGACTGTACTGACTGTGGCACAGGAGGTGCAGAAGTCGAAAAAGGAAAAGGAGCGTGAAAAGGAACGCGAGAAAGCGGAGAAGGTGAGGCAAAAGGAGGAAGAGAAAGCGGAAAAGGCGAGGCAAAAAGAAGCGAAAAAACTGGCTAAGGAAGAGAAGAAACGAGCTAAGAAGGAAGCAAAAGCGAGACGAAAGGAAGCCGAGGAAGTTCTGATAAGAGATTCAAAGTAGCCAAGTGCTAGTGAGTTGCAGCAAAGAAGTAACAACATAAAGCCCGCTAAATGAAAATCCATTGAAATTGATTTAAATATCGAAAAAAAAAAAGAAAAAAAAACACTGTAACCAGTCGAGAAAAATTCACCTTTTTTCAATCAATCTCAATTTTAGTTAATTGATTTTCTTTCAGCTTTTTGATTTTTTAATTAACTTCGATGGGTTTTTATTTGTCGGACAGTTTAATTGACAGGAAGTAAAAGTAAACAAACAAGAGGTTCGATGTCTGTAACTGACAATTAACAATGTCTTCGAATTGCTTTTTTCTTTGTTTGTTTTTTGTTTGTTACTTTACGTATGTTTTATACACAAACTGTAAGACAGCAGCTTTAAAAAAAAACCTAATGACCGGTGGCTTTTATCAACGTGCGTTAGGTTACTGTCTTAGAGACGGACTTTTTATGATTCTTTTTACTTTCCATTTATAAAGATACTTCTCGGGGGATATATTATGTATCTACAGTTAAATGAAAAAATTATTATCATTATTCAATTAATCCATAATGTACTGTCACTTTCTTAGGCTCTTTAAGTAAAGAGGTAATGTTAAAAGAAAGATAGAGTTAATGACAAGTCATCCAGTAACTCTGTGGCTTTTGAGATCATCGGAAAGAAAAATGTATTTAACTTTTCAGTTTAATAGCACACACTATTGTCTCATTTTTCAACAACTCTATTTATTGTTTATGTCATAATAAGTCTCTAAAACTAAAGAAAAACAAATTAGAATAACGTAACAGATATACACGTTTTTTTTTTAATTATTTTAACACAATATATTATAACCTACAGCTACTAATTGGTATTATCTAACATAATATAAAAAGCTACGTGATGTATATTATTTCTTTCCGTTGATTTCGAATCGCTAGTGTGACAATGCTATTTACGTATGTTTGGAATTGTTTTTGCTTTACACAAAACTTTGGGCTGAAAAGCAGAACAATTACTTTACTCGGTAGATTCTTTAAATTCCGATAACATAAAACTGCATTTATACTTACGAGCGGCACCCGACTATTAAACAAGAATAATTATGGCATATTTGGCATTAGAAATTAAGTCAACAAGTTCTAGAAGTGGCCAAAATATAAGAAGTAATTGTCATATCGAATGTGATCATCACATTTTCATAAGTCACCAGAGAACTAAACAAAATTAAATTTACTTACAACATTCAAATTAACGGTATCTATTAATGTTTTGATTTTTCGCGAGCTTAAAAGAAATTTATGTTTCCGATTATTTTAATTGTATTCATTATTATTTATACCATTACATATCTTGTTAAGTCTTTATTTGTCAGTCATTGAAATTTCATTTGAACTTGTCAATTTAAATCATATTGTTTCTTTTTCATATTACCGTAATGTGAACTAGTGATCTCCACGCATTTTGCAAACTGTGATGAAATAATGATATTAAAAAACAAAAAATAAAATATCAAAATATAGTTGATTCTAATTCGACATCTGATAGTTGCATTAAAATTTATGTCGAAGTTAGAGTTAATTTTACTTTAACAAAGTACGGAAAACTAATTCTGTTAACCTTATGTGAAGTGATATAGGACAATACGATGATTAAATTTCATTGTTTCTAGATTATTCTTGTAAATGTCCTTACGACAATATTACAAGTGAAAGACATTATTGCGATTGTGAATGTCCTAAGGTTGTATCACTCGACAATTTCTTCCTTGATTAAACGACCATATAAATTTAGAAAAAAAAAAAATCCTCATTAAAATTTCAAGCCTGTTCCCTTTATAATTTACACTCTTAGAAAAAAATCATGACACTACAATCTGAAATATTAGTAGAAAATCAAGAAAGGAAATACAATATATAAACACGACAAATAAAAAAAAGCAGAGTATTGTTTCATAGATAAAAATGTATTCAAATTTTTTCCCTAATTGGATAACAATTTTTCTTTATAGAACACGTGTACTCCAATGAAGGGAAAAACTCGATCACAATTTCTGTCAATATTGAAACAAAACACGGCATCTTTGCTTATTTTATGTGTTTACTTGTTGCGTGTGCTTTTTTAGTTTGCTGTCAAAGATTTAGATTTTTCTTCTAAGAGTGTAGATAAAAATTTGTGTAAAAAACTTCAAAGAATGGCTTTGCTATAGTTCTTTGTTATTACTAAATAACATATTGAAAACTTCATAATTAATATTGCACAAAATTATTTTCTGAGTGTTATATGCTCTATTACTAATAAATCTTTTTCATAAATCTTTATATCTGTTCATTTAAAGGCACAAAAATTGTTTTGTTACTTGAGTCAAAATCATTAGTATACGTAATCTTTTGCTGAACTTGATTTTGTGAAAGTTTTTGTACATTTCTTTTGAGAATAAAATCAAAATTTTCATTGGTATTGGAATTAACATAATCCATTGGCGGTGTTGCAATGGTACCATTCAATGGTCATTAAGTCACAAACATTGAAATGTCACACAAAGCTTAAGACCAACATTTGTTAACATAAATTCTTTATTCTCATTCATGATGCATTTTTTTTTTTTTTTTTTTTTTTTTTTTTTTGTATATTTTTGTAAATTTTTTTTTTTTTAATATTCTCTTTAGCCCCTAAACTTCCTAACATACTTTTTTCCTCTTTATCCTGTAAAAAAAAAAAAAGTGATAAAATTTTAAATTAAGACATGAATGTGACGTCACATTTATAATTATACAATTTTAAGCTATTTGATCGATACTGTTGACACATAACAATAAGTATATGAATGATCATACTATCAGTAACT